>JZKD02S1593237.1:109991-124502 GCA_000966675.3 Picea glauca
TTCGTATATCATTTCTGTGTATTGTGAAGATTATGCTGGATATTATACTGTTATTCTGTTATTTCTAGCATTTTGTTTCTGTTCTGCATATTTTATATATCTGGTATCTTGCAAGGTCCCTTACGAATTCTCAGTTGGATTTTTCGGGCGCCAAGCGTGTGATCCCACAACATGCAATCAAGGGCTGTGACCAAGTGCCAAGATAAAAAGGTGATTATCGGGGATCGGGACTTCCCGAGTCAAGTGTCCCATCTTCTGGTCTCTCGAACCTTCGGTAGCCTAAATGCTGAAATGGTCCGACACTCGCTCCTTTGGGATTTTGTGTTTCACGGAATTTGGATGCAAGGGATATCCTTGCACCTTAGGGTCTCCAGTCGCCAAAAATCTAAAATAACCGGTGCCTATTCTTTTGGAATTTCACGTTTTGCTAAATCAGGATGTGCGGGATGTCCTTGCTTCTTAGAACCTCCGATCGCCAAAAATCCGAAATGACCGGCACCTCTTGATTTCAGGATTTCACATTTCATGAAATTAGGATACAAAGAGTATCCCTGCTCCTTGGAGTCTCCGTTCGTCGAAAATCTGAAATGCCTGGCACCTATTAATTTCGGGATTTCGTGTTCAGGGTACAAAGGGTATCCCTTCTCCTTGGATTCTCCAGTCCCTAAAAATCCGAAATGCCCAAATGCTGAAATGCCGAAAAGCCTTGGTGTTCAATTAACAAATCACAATAATCCCTATGATCGACGGCTCACGTCGAATCGTGATTCGGGGTTCTGAGGGACAAGAGCCTCTGTCTTTCTAACTCCTGGTACCCAAAGTCATGAAATGGACCAACGGTCCAGATCGTCCTGTGATTAACAACTCTGATCAAATCGCAACTTTAAAATTTCATGATTCAGGGTTTTGAAGGACAAGAGCCTCTGTCCTTCCACCTCTCGGTACCCGAAGTCCTTAAATGAACGTCGAGAAACTCTCACTGCTAACCTCCTCATAGATCTACTTAATCTAACAGCCTATGGGGTTTCGGTGTTCCTCCTCGAGGATTCTCCACCGTCCGTTCAGATTTCTGAACTCTCCTCCTGGATATATGTAGGGTTAAATACTGTGCTCCTTCCTTCAGTTGGACGGCCTGTGAGGATTTCCACCACGATCCAATGCTCGATGACATTCTTCCTCCTGATATTTTACTCGATTTCGACTTAGGATATTTCTAAGTCTGGGAAGACTCGGTCTTCACTCCTTCCAGGGAATGGGTTCCTGGATCCCAATAACACTTTTTGAAGTGTTATTCCTCCCGAGCTTTGTCTGGTTCAGACTCTAGTTTCTGTGCACTCCTTGCGTCTGAGGGAGTTCGATAGATCAGATTCACGGTGTTTTCTCTCTGGCTCAATGCACACCTTCTAGAGCGCCCGTTGAAGAGAAAACAATTCCACAGCGTTCCTCCCTAGCTCGATGCACACCTTACACAGTTCCAAATGAAGAGAAACAATTGAAACTGCCAAAATCTCATAATTCCATTCACTTGTTTATAAAACAAAAAATAACATGAAAATACACACAGTCCAAGCACAACACATTTGGATCAATTTTCCATTCTATTCTATTCATAAGTGCCCACTGGCTACATAATACATACAAATTACAGTAGCTCCAAAAGATGATATTTTCTGCTCACTCGCAGTTCTCTCACATATCAATTTCTCCCTTCTCTCTACTTGCCGCTAACTGGCGTACAAACTTTTTCATAACCCATAGGGTTTTTCCTGGTTACTTGCCTACTCTATCTTAGATTGGTCTCTTTCCAGAGTCGAAGTGGAAACTTCTACTCTATTTTACAATTTCAAAAACTTGCTTCAAAGGGAAAACCAGGGATCAGTTCAAGCATGTCTCCGAAGGTGAATTTTGGCGCTGAGTGGAGGCGGATCCCAAAATCAGTTGGAATGCCACGATGAAGTTTTGGGAGAACTCTCACATATTTTTTCGTCCCACCTCTGCACACTTGCCAATGATGCTCCTGCATCATACTCCCCTTGACAAAAATTCATGGACTCATGTCCATGAGCTCCTCTACTGACCTTCCTTGCTTCTGGATAGCAGCTTCGTTTTCCCAACTGGCATATTCTATTGGACGTCCCTTCCATTTGACCAGATACTAAAAATAATTCTTCCTCCTAGTCTTCTTGTCAATCCTCTAATACATAATCTTCTCCATCTGTAGCTTCTCTGCCACAGGCATCTGCTTCTCCCACTAAATCTTTCCTTGATATTCTGATTCTTTTGTGTCATCTTTCCTATAAGGGTGCAATTCTGAGACATTGAATATGGGTGAAATGCCCACACCATATGGCAGCTCGATCTCATAGGAATTTGCATCAAACTTCCTCAATGTTACACATGATTTTGGTCATCTTGGTAATGTATTCACAATGGTGTACTCAGGCTCCCAACAAGAACTTTCTCCTTAGAAGAATGGCATCTATCTCCTTCCAGAAAACATATTTTCAAAGTGAGTTTGTAGGCTTTGTATAGCCTAGGATGCAAGAATGACCATTTCTCATAGGCCACCTTCATCTAGGGTGCGAACTTCTCGTGGGTTTCTCTATACCCAAGGTGCGAACTTGTTTTCAAGCTTGGAAAAGAGAAGAAGTCTTGAGGGTTCTAGAAGGGAATCTTCTAGAGAATGAGTTGGCATTCGTATGGTTGTCATTTTACTGGTTTCTCTGATTTGATGGGATCATTCTCATCCATGTAACCATATCACCCTCTCCTATATATTGAAAGGATTCTCATGGAAAAGGTTAATCAAGATTAATTGAAGAATTGGTGAAGGAATTGTGTGGAGAACCCTGCTTGAACAGAAGCTTGGAGACTCTAGTAGGTCTATCAAGAGGAATTGGATCTTCTTCATGCAAGTATAGAGAGAGTGTGTGTGTTGGAACCAAGAGTTACCAAAAGGAAGATTTAGACATCAAGGTGATGAGGTTGTATCTTCTACTTTCAATTAATATGATACAGCGACATGTCCTTTTCCCATAAAGTCATTCTTACTTTATTGTGTAATTCCTTGATCATATGCATAAGTTGATGATTGAATACATTTTTCTATCTTCACTTTACTTGGTTTGTGTTGTCTTGTTATTGACCTCATGAGAGAATCAGAGTGAAGCGGGAGCAACAGAGACTTAAGGAAGTGATACAAAGGTATGTCACTTGTTCCTCCTTACTATCTAATTCAATGGTCGTAACTTAGGGAAAGAGTCATGTCCTATCCTGTTTTGTTCTAGATCTAGGTGGATCTAGGAAGATCTGTTAGTGTCCTCACCTACCGATTAGTCTGATAACAAAATTGGCGACTCCACTGGGGATGCAACCCATTTTTTAGTGGTTTTTGGTGTTTTTCCTTGGCCATTTGCTCTTGCCTTACCTTTCTTCATTTCTATCAATCTCCGAGTCTTCAGGACACCCTGACAGACTCTCTGGGTCTAGAAGTCCCTTCAAAATTTTTGTCTTTTTCCAAAATTTTGCCTGGTTTCAGGCATTCTCGCACTATACCCCTCAGTGGCCTATGAGAACCCCTTGAGTTCGCACTCTTCCTTTCAGTCCAGTGTGAGATTCTCGCACTCTTCTTGTGGCTAGCCTATGAGAATGCTCCATTCTTTCACTATACATCACTGATAGCCTGCAAACCCATTTTAAAATTTTTTGGAATTAAGGTTTTTGTATGCTCAGATGCCTAGATCTGTATGTGTGTCTGAAAAGAACTTCTTGGGCCACTAGTTGATTGTTTCTTGACTTCAGATTATGTGAACGATCAGTCTTGGGAAATGGTTTTTGTTTGTGGCTTTTCGTTAGTTATTGGTTTTCCTTAGTTTCACCACCATGGTGGCCCTTTTTGAAAAGTAAAAAACATTTTTCTTTTTAAAATCATTTTCATTTTGAAAATATTGGAAATCAATTGTTGAAATAGATAGAGAATTTCCATTGTTAAGTGATTCATTGATATTTCATTTTAAAGAAGATTGCATATTCGTAGTTCGAGATTGTTCCAAAAAACTTCTCTTGCCCTCCTGTAAATAGGATTCATTGAACAAGTATTGATACCTTTTAATTCCTATCTATGAATTGTTGGGCTAGAGTCTCACACAACATCGGTTTCATCTTCGTTTCCTTTGAGTAACAACAACTCTTAATAATATTGTGCAATTGTAAAATTTAACTAGTAACTCTTTTCTAGGACTCTATTACACCAACAATTAGCTAGGCTAAATCTTTGGAATAGGCAGAGAGATACACTCTCCAAAGCACAAAACACACAATAGCATCTTGTGTTAAGGAGTTTCAAATTCCATTTACAACATTTTTTCCTGGGAATCCCTTCTCACACAAGGGTCAAACTCGAGGTCACATTGATATTGACAGAGTTACTTACCCTACTTTGTTGATATTGGTGTAGAGATTTCACGTATTACGGGGGTCAATCAGAGGTATACCCACAATGATGAGTGGAAACCTCTCAAGTTGATTTTAGGCTAGATACCTTGCCCTTGTGTGTGGATCGGACTGTCGACTATCCCCCTGAGCTTTATTATTGTTGGTGGTAAACTTAGTGACCTATATTCTTAGGGTCTTACACAAGGTGACTGTGAAGGGGCAAGTCTTCACGGTACCTGGAATCAACGTTGGCCAAACTCAATCGGGCTCCTTGGAGGATATACCCATGATTATGTGTGGGAGCTTGCACCAGGATGTAAGTCCGTTAAGCAGGTCGTCAACGTAAATTTTCCACCCTAGCCCAGCCCCTTCTCGTCTCGTCGTTGCGACGTTGGATTTCATCACCAACTAGTGACTTCAGAATTAGAAGGTATTGTTTGCTTGGTATTGTTTCCTAGATTTTGTTTACTAGCGCATGTTGTTTGCTTACCCAAATTGACCATATAATTTTTCTTTGTAAGTTTTTAACTTGTTCACCATAGACCCTCCACGTCGTTCATGTAGAATGCAGGGCTTACCCCGAGAAAATCTGGAAGGTTCTCAACCCTTGCCTACCATCTCACTAGAGGGATCTCCTCAACAAAGTGAAGCCCAAGCTGTCACCACTCCACAAGTGGAAAGAAATGACTCTCTAGAGTGGTTTCAAATTACCAATTCTCAAGAGGACTTTCGACTTCACCCCGATTCTGAGAGACATATTATGCGAGTGAATTCTTCCGAAGATTTAGTTGTCTTGTCTTCTGGATCACCAACTAGACCTTTTCTAGGACCTGAGGGCCAAGATCATTTTTGGGCTACTGGAATTTTTAGACGGGATCTCTTTGGTTTGGGAGTAGGAGTTGATATCACCATATCACCTGCATTCCCGAAAACCTCTCACCTAGATGCAGTACCTTTTACTACTGCATATTATTTTCCTGGATCAGACACTCCACGAGATGACCACATCTTGACCCTCCCTTTACAAATGGTCCATTACACATATACTACAAGTATTCACATCGGGATTACGGCGGCTAGTAAACCCCCATTGGCACACCGCTCTTGCCCAGTGTCACCCTGACACTTCCATCCGGATACCATGCGTTGAATGCTTCTATTCCCACTCCTACGCAAACCCCATCCGGAACTCCTGGTGGTCCCTCTTCTTTTGGGCACTCTCCTCCTGGCTTCATTCTGACACTTCCTCAACCCCCTTTCAGAGGACCTTCTCCATCCTCTATCGACGACACTAATCCTAGTGGCACCATTCCGTCATTCACACCAAATTACCAGATTTCTGTTGGTGGACAATTTCACCAAGGAGGTTTGACTCAACCCCCCCTTGTAGGGAAAACTCCTATTGGAACACAAATCCCAATAGGAACACAACCTTCTATGGGAGCACAACCCTCACCGACCCCACCCTATGGACAAAACATACCTCCATCCTTGGCCTAGTATTGGAATCATCTAATACAACATAATCCTCAATCGACTGGGGGGAAACAGCCTCAAGTTATCGTCATTCTACCCCCTAGTATAGGCCAACCATATCCAGGTACGTCCAATCCTATTTGGGGTTCGAATGCTCCAACTCACATCCTAGTTCAAGGATACAATCCCATGAGCTACTTTCCTCCACAACAACCACTGAATCTACCTGAGTCTTCACATTATATGTAGACTTCTTATGGTCCCACTGGTTTGCTGACGAGACTCCCTCCCCAAATCCACCAGTACCCACATGTGAATAGACAGTTACCCTTCTTAGCCACTTTGGACCTCCCGGATCTGTTGAGGATTTTAAATGATCCAATCTGTCACTCTCCCCAATGGCCCACTATACCATCCAAGCTACCGTCTGACATCCCTAAATTCGATGGCAAAGAGGGAGAGGACCCCAACAATCACGTCATGACATTTCACCTCTGGTGCTCATCCAACTTCTTGATGGATGACTCTATTCGTTTACGCCTTTTTCAATGAACTCTCACGGGTTTTGCTGCAAAGTGGTATATAGAATTGCCATGAGGTTTCTTTGCTGACTTCAACACCCTCACTATGGCTTTCCTCACCCACTGCCAGTTACTTATCCGCTATGAAACGGGGACCGATATTTTGAGTTCTTTCAAACAAAACAAAGCCACTCATATATCCGATCACATTCATGAGTGGCGATGGAGATGACGTCTCATCAAAATTGAACTTCCCGATCAGTTGTTGGCAAAGTGGTTCACAAAATCATTTGTGAATGACATCGATCATGACATCACCATGGGTGGAGTTGTCACGAAAGAATAGGCCATAAGTCGTACTAAATACCTTGACCCTGTTTACTCACAAACGGGTACTCTTTACGACTTACTCCCTAATGCACCTCGTCCTTCAACTTCCGCCACTTCGACTACTCCCGCTACTTCTCATGTAGCTAATGGTGTGATTGGCACTTTCCATTCCCAACCACATTCCACCCCAACTACTAGCCATAGCCCTAAACCTAATTCTTCTAATGTCATAAATGCTTCGTCTCCTACCCCTCCCACCGGAAAAACTTCTGAGGTAAATGCAGTTCAATCTACCCCAACCGGTAAAAACAAATCCAGAAAGGGAAAGGGTAAGAATAAGGAGGACAAAAATACTTCGCAAGTAGAGAGAACCAAAACTCCACCTTTTTACGATAGGGATAAGCGCAAACCTCGATACCCTTGTCTTATCTGTGGTGATAATCACTACACGAAGGATTGTCCACGACGAGCCGAGGTCACTAAGTTCCTTCAAGGAGCCCCGAAACCACCCACTACGGTTGTTTTGTCACAACCCTTCCCTTCTCAACAACAAGCCCAATTGGTCATTCACGACCAACCATCCCCCTCCACTACATCTTACGTCTTAATGTGTACCGATGATTCGAAACAAAGTGACATCACACTTACCACTCGAGCCAAAGATTATTCCCCCTCTAAGGAGAAGGTTGATGTTATACCTCCTTCATTGGTCCAACCCTCTCCCATGACTCCACCTACCAATGGTCCTATTCATCTTGAATGACCAAGCCTTGACACAGTTCTTTGCCCGCCTCCAAAGGATATCGTTCTAAAATCATCTTTCAATCCTCATGCTCATGTTGCCCAGAACTACAACATTGTTGAAGATCTGGCCCAAGCACCTTCCGCGATGTCAGCCCTTGAAGTCCTTCAAAGTTTTCCCACACAACGGAAGGCGTCTTTGAAATCTATCGGTGGAATCGACCCGACAGACACAAATTTAATAATTTTGGACTTGGAAGATCACATTCCAAAGTTACCCCCTCAACTTGCATTCCAAATCCAAGTGATTGTCTCTGAAAAAAACATTTGTAGAACCATTATCGACAGGGGTGCCTCGACGTGTGTCATGTCTATTACCTGTTGGAAAGCCATCAGCTCTCCCTCTTTGATTGAATCCCATAACATACTCAAAGCCTTCAATGGCTCCGGTTTTAAGCCTTACAGTGTCCTTCCTTCATTGCCAATCACGCTAGAAGGAAAAATGGTCCAAGTCGAAGTGGAAGTCTTTGACGCTCCTCTCGATTACAATCTTTTGCTTCGCCGTAGCTGGATCGATTCCATGCGCGCAGTTGTGTCGACTCTTTTTCGTGTTGTACATTTCCCACATCAAGGAAAGGTCATCATTGTCGACCAATTAGCTTTCTTTAACTCAAATATGTGTACTGGCAACATACTGTTCATCGCCAAAACCCCCCTCGGTTACGATAACATTGGTGTATGTCTTCTAAAAGACTCTTCGTTAATGGGTACCTTCCCCATTCCACCACCTGATGTTCCACACTCGTCTATCACGTCAATCAAGATGATCTCCACCTCAATTCACGAAACCCCTGCGTCTCATGACCCATGGATGGTACCCGACCTCGGCGATTATCTTTGTTACGAAAACAAAATGCCTTTGAGTCTGGTCGAATCTTCCTATCAGGCCATTCAATTGGCAACCCCTTCTACCCCCTCTCTTGGTGATTTATCTCTAGATCCTTTCCGCGTCATTTTTCCCATGGATGAGATGATTATGTCTATCATGGAAGACACCCCCTAGAACGATGGCCATCACCATTCCATCCTCTTTTTGAAAAAACACACCATTGAAAGTTACCAACGGATCTCGACCCCATCGACCGTTGTCATTTCAACTGTTCCTGTGTCTACACACGATGTGTTTTCAGAAGGGAACTTAAGCAATATCTCACCCACTATTCCCCTCGACATATCCATCAAACTTGGAATTTTCGAACATGTGCATATCAGAGCTTCGTGTTCCCCTAATGAAATCGTCACCTACAAGTCACTTTTCAAATAATTTTGTGACGTCTTCACCTGGAGCTATGAAGAAATGTCGGGTATTGACCCCGACATTGTGATACTTGAAATTAAGACATACCCCGACGCTAAACCCGTCTAGCAACTCCTTCATCCAGTTCACCCACGTAAAGCGACTGCTATTAAGCTTGAAGTTGAGAAACTTCTCAAAGCCAGCCTTTACCCAGTGGCCCTCACTAACTAGGTTTCCAATCTTGTCCCGATCGACAAGAAACAAGGCACAATCCATGTATGCGTTGATTATAGGGATATTAACAAAGATTTTCCTAAAGACAACTTTCCTACCCCCTTCGTCGATCATATTGTCGATGATTACGCTGAAAGTGAAATCTTCTCTTTGATGGATGGTTTCTTCGAATATAATCAAATCAATATTGTTCCTGAGGATCAACACAAAACCTCTTTCATTTGTCCTTAGGGCACTTTCGCCTATCGGAAGCTTCCTTTCGGTCTCAAGAACGTTGGCGCAAGTTTTCAGCACGCTATGTCTTATGCCTTCCATGATATCAAGCACATCGTGCAGCCCTATCTTGATGACTTACTCGCTCATTCCATTCGCTGAGTCGATCATCCAATCCACCTCCAAGCCATTTTCCTCCACTGTCGGTTTTACCATATACGATTGAATCCTCACAAATGCGTTTTCTGCGTAGAATCCGACCGACTTCTAGGATTTATTGTTTCACGTCAAGGGATCATGGTAGATCCTTTAAAGGTCGAGGTGATTCTCAATATCCCTCCTCCTTCTACACTTTTCCAGTTACAAAGTTTGCAAGGGAAATCAAACTTTCTTCATCGTTTCATCCCGAACTATGCCAAGATAACTCTTTGATTTACGCGACTACTCAAAACGGGGTTTGAGTTCGTATGGGATACCATCATAGACAAAGCCTTCGAAGCTTTGAAACTATCCCTGACACGTGCTTTGCTTCTCTTCCCCCCCAATTACAGTCGCGATTATTTCCTCTACCTCGCCACCTCGGATTACACCATAGCTATGGTTCTCTTCCAAGAGGATGATTCTCATGATTCTCATGTTATCTATTACTTGATTCAAAGTCTAACGCCTACTGAAACCAAGTATTTACATGTCGAAAAACTGGCCTTGGTAGCCGTCCAAGCAGTTCAACATTTCCGGCACTATATCCTCTCTCGCAAGACTATGGTAATTTCTAATTGCAACCTTATGCAACACATTCTCACACGTCAATTGCTGGGGGGAAAATACTCCAAATGGATCGTGATACTCCACGAGTTTGACTTGGAACTCGACCAAGCTAATTCCAAGAAGTCCTTAGTGTTTTCCGAGTTGATATGTGACTTTCCCTACTCTGAAATAGAAAACGTAGCAGCCGATTCATTACCTGATGAATCCCTTTTCCTAATTAGTTCCGATGGTATTTGGTACGGTGATATAATCATATATATCCAAACCCATAATTTCTGGCCCAATTTGTCCAGTACTGACCGGCGTCGAATACGCTACCAAGCCTGTCAATATATTATCCTCAGGGATACTCTTTATCGTCGTGGGATTGACTTAGTTTTTTGACGCTGCCTCACGTTTGACAAAGCCGAGAAAGCCTTAAATGACTACCATTCGGGAGCCTGTGGTGGTCATATGTCCGGGTATGCTATTACCTAGAAGATCTTACAAGCAGGGTATTTTTGGCCTTCTTTATTTAACGATTGCATAATCGCCATCCAAAAATGCCATGCTTGCCAGACCTATAATCATAAGATACGATCAAATCCTGCTCCTCTTCACCCTGTGGTCTCCATTGGTTCCTTTGCAAAATGGGGCATCGATTTCATGACATTTCACCCCCACTCGGTCGGGGGGCATGGATACATTATTGTAGCCATATATTATTTTACGAAATGGGCCGAGGCGATGCCGACATTTGACAATACTGGAAAGACCGCAAAATTATTCATTTTCAATCACATCATAGCTTGTTTTGGTGTTCCTCAGGCTATCATCACTGATCATGGTAGCCACTTTAGAAACTTCATGATGTCCAAACTCACTGAAAAGTTGGGTCTTCGCCATGAAAACTCAACGACCTATTACCCGTAAGCCAATGGCCAAGTCAAAGCGATTAACAAAGTTCTCATAACCATGCTGCGACGAATGATGGGGATTCACAAAACAAGTTGGCACACAATGTTGTTTTCAGCATTGTGGGCTTACCGAATCTCCGTTAAGTCTGCTACTGGGTTTACACCTTTCCGGTTAGTCTATGGTCTTGAATCTATCCTCTCGATTGAATGTGAGATACCCTCCCTGAAACTAGCCGTTGAACTCCTACCAAACACCTCTACCGAAGAGGAACGATTGTTGTATCTCATGCGATTAGACGAAACTCGACGCGATGCTTCCCTAGTAATCGAAGCCCGAAAGAAATGTTTCAAGGCCCAATACGACAAACATGTCAAGCCTCACGTTTTCTCCGAAGGAGATCTGGTTCTCCTCTACGAACAAGATCGAGATATGCTAGGAACTGGAAAATTCGAAGCCATGTGGTGAGGTCCTAATATCATTAAACGAGTTTTGGAGAAATGATCTTATGAGTTAGTTGATTACGAAAGTATCCCTTTGAGTGAACCTAGAAATGGGTTGTACTTGAAGAAGTACTATGCATAAGATCACCTGTGTACAAGTACTTGTATTTTATTGTATCATACTTCTTGTGTGTTACTGTAGTATTCTTTTTCGTTATCTGGTCTCTGTCCTTATGTGACATTGTGTTTGATTTCCTAATGTTGGAGTCTTCACTACCCCACATTGGCTTCACTAATGGCGCTAGTCGTAGTACTCAGAACCTTGCTTCCACTACTTGGGCAATTTACGCCCCTACAAACGAACTTATCACTCTACGAGGGGTGTGCCTCGGCCGTGCAACCAACAATATTGTAGAGTATAGCACCATTATCGAATTGTTAATTGATGATATCTTGCTCAGTATCCGTCACTTGGTTGTGTGACTCGATTCGCAACTAGTAGTACTACAGTTAAGTAATGTCTATGCTATTCGAAGTCCTACTTTATTACGGGTATATTTGCAAATTCACCTCTTGGAACGTTATTTTGATTATATTGAGAATCAACATATTCCTAGATGTCTAAATACATTAACTGATGCATTAGCTAATTATGTGTTAGACAAACATTTGGGTCATTTATAAATCAATCACATCACAAATATCACACAACACAAGATAAGACGGTAGAAGCCGTATGTATATATAACGATCAAAAGTTTTTTACAAAAAAGTTATGTTCAAGAACCAAAATTTCAAAATTTGAAGCTCATAGCTTCTACAAAGTAACATCATGGATGACGTTCGCGATAACACATGACTGCCCGGGAAACCCTACAAAGCAGTCGGCCAACAGACTCTGACACGCCCACCGTATGACGTTGGTAACGTCGCAGGACCTCTCCAAGATGCATGTCTAGAATGTATGCAGTAAAACCCTCTAAGTTTTGTTCCACTGCCTCATAATATTCAACATCCCATCATGGCACTGGAGCCACCTCTCCTCATCGCTGAATAGGAGAAGTACCCAGAGGTCGATAAGGCCCCATGTTTGTGTCATCAAAAAGAATTTTTGTAATTATACCTTGGACAAACATAAAAACATTTACATATGATAAAACTCACAAAAACATTTAAAAAGTGAAAAAATGTGTACTTCTTACCTAGATATCCCCACTAAGCATCCTCGGGTAGAGCTAAGTCCGAATCCCCTCAGAAGTCCAACCCAGCATAGGCATAATCATCAGCCATCAACATCTGTGGCCGTAACCAGCCAAAGAAGGAATCATTGTATTTAATGATTGGTCCAGCTACATGTCGAGCCATGAGCTTACACCACCTCAACATCCTCGGATCTTCTGGAGCCAGTAAACCCCAATCAACCTACAACCTCAGCAAGGGAACCCTCTTAAGAAATAAGGACACCAACAATGACCCGTACTCGAATTGCTTCAGGTCACCTCTCCTGCATTTAATCAACTGCCTCTACATGCTACGAAAGACTGTGTCTTCCCAGTTAAAGACTCGAGGCTTAGTACACTCTATGGCGTACTAAAAATAGCTCTGGAGAGCCATGTGTGGTGCAACACTCCCATCCATATGAGCAATGGTGAACAAGATAGTGTGAAGGGTCAAATCCTGGACCCCCCAAATGGCCACCTTTCCTTTGCTTCTTTCTGCCTTTGGAACACAGTACCGATGGAAATACTCACTCATAGGTAGCCCACCACCTCGGCTACCAGTCAAGCTAGCGTGGTACCCATGCCATGACAGTCCTGTCAGGAAATAAATGTCCTCGATATCCAAGGACAATGTGTGGACCCCCACATGGAATACTTGTTGGTCCACGTCCCACATATGAATGAGGTACTCCAACAACCTGACTTAGGCCCTCATACCCGGGATCTGAAATAATTTTAGGAGCCCATAGTGTCACAAAGAAGCAACGGTGCCCGGGTTATTCCCAGAAATAGCATCATCTTCTTCATGCTCTCTTTCACGCCATTCCAGAACCATGGTGACAGCCAAATGCCTACACAAGAACCATAAGAAGAGGGTCAGCAACTCTCTTCAAGATTTGGTACATTTTTCATTGAGCAAACATCAAACAAATTTTTCATTTTGCGGTTCTCGCAGGTGCCCCTTTGGCATAGTGCGAGGTTCTCGTAGGTTCCTTTGGGGCCACCTGCGAGAATCATGCATTCTCACAGGTCCCATGTGGGTGGCTTACGAGAATGCCTGAGCACAAAGTTTACCCCTAAAACAAGATCAAAAACTTGAAATTTACCAAAGAAAATAAAAAATTGAACCATGAAAAGATAGAAGACAAAGAGCTTACCTCATTGTCGGAGACGGTTCGCCAAATGGTTTTTTGTACCTTACACAATCGAGCACTGAAATTCAAGGGCAAAAGAGGGGCTTTGGACTAAAATCTTGGCAAAGTTACAATGACTATGGTAAAAGAACTTTTACCCACTTATATTTACTTTTTACCATTCTTGTTGGTTTTTATAATTGCTTTATTTTATCAAACCTACTACCTAATACCCCTATGAGTGCAAATTTTTTAGAAATGATGACTTCGATGTCCATATGCAGGGATACATATATTTTTCTCTTTTTTCATCGCATGTTTAAGTTGTTTTTTATGGTTTTTGCACAAAACCTCGAGCTTGGTCTTTGTCCGTTCTCACGCTCGAAAATACATGAGAACATAATCGAGCACACTTTTATCACTTTTTCAGGCTCAACAAGGTTATACGAAAAAGGAACCCCCTGGAGTCCTCTCAAATCTCTTTTCAGACTCTCTAAACATGAAAAGCTTGTCGAGCGATCTTGCTATTTTCACGCTCGTTAAAGTATTTGAAAAAAGCATCTGTTGGGCGATAATTTATCTCTTTTTCAGTCTCATCGGACTATTTTACAAAAAAGGAACTGAGAGGGTTCTCTTTTGAGTGTTTTCAGACTCTATAATCATGAAAAACCTTCGATTTTTCTATCTTTGGACTCGTTAAACAAACATCGAAAGACTCGTAATGGGATCAAACCACTCCTTCCTGGGGTTCATTAAACATACTCCGAGGGACTCGTCCGAAGGATGAGCTTACATCAACAAGCATAT
>JZKD02S1593237.1:124628-149668 GCA_000966675.3 Picea glauca
AGCATATGTTATCCTCCTCAAGCTTGCGTAAAAATAAAGAGGTACTCGCCAGAAATGGTGGGGGGAAAATTTGGGAAAGGGATGTGTTTTCGTATTCATATTATTGGCAGTAAGTGTCGCTCTTGAACATGACACCCCCTTATTCATTATTTGAAGCCGGTTTGGGAAATACACTTGTCTTTCATTCGACTTGCTACAAGGTCATATCCTGAGTCATCTCTAAGCCAGTGCTTCCAAATCATTGGTCGTGTCATTCATATGTTCAAGAGAAGTTCATCTGAAACCTCTATTGAGTCGGCCATCTACAGTTGTCCATTCTCTTCGTGTCGACCTTCCCTATGTCTAGTTCAACTTACATCATACTCTATTCCACCTTCAAAATCTGTTACTCATTTCATGTCATTGATGGGGAATACATCAAGGACCTCCTGTGACAATTTTTTTTCCGTCGACTCCAACTCATTATCCGGAAACAAGACTTAGAAATTATTTGGTACCTTGGAACTTGCATGCCTCAATGGCAGGTTTCCTCACTTTCGATAGTGGGTTTTCATCATTGACCCCTGATCAGGAAATTCCATCAAACGTTTGACCTCAACTCACTTATTCACATTTGGTGTATTGTACTAGTGTACCTTGGGAGTCATTGACATTAATGGTGATTTCCCTCGAACTTGTTAACGGTTTCATCAATGACCGATAATCAAGTGGTTTTTACCATGTTCGACTTCAGCACATGTAATCACATGGTTAGATTCGTATTTTCAGGTGATGGGATTGAAGACCCTAGGTCTCATCTGTTTGATCCAGGACGCGATGGAATATGTATAATTTTCTGACACATAGATCCTCTTTGTATGTCTCGTGGCTATGTCGTCTTAATTTGAATCTTCTTGCATAGATCCACAGTGTATTCTTGGTGGCTATGCGATATTTTTTATGGCATGGTTCCATGATGTATGATTGGTGTCCATGACCTAAGTTCATGGTCGTTCGTATGTGATCTGAGTATGGGAATGCCTACCTCGGAACTGGTATGATATTCTGCAGATGCTTGACTGTTTGTAGGTTTCTGATTAGGTGCGCTCCTAGTTTCTGACACACACACGCAGTTTACAAAGTATTTCGGCTGTCACTGATTCTGGCCTCATACTTTGGGGGGCATTCTATTACACATGATTTTGGTCATCTTGGTGATGTATTCACAATGGTGTACTTAGGATCCCAACAAGAACTTTTTCCTGAGAAGAATGGCATTTATCTCCTTCTAGAAAACATATTTTCAAAGTGAGTTCGCAGGCTGTGTATAACCTAGGATGCGAGAATGACCCATTCTCATAGGCCACCTTCATCTAGGGTGTGAACTTCTTGCAGGTTTCTCTATACCCAGGGTGAAAACTTGTTTTCAAGCTTGGAAAAGAGAAGAAGTCTCGAGGGTTCTAGAAGGGAATCTTCTAGAGAATGAGTTGGCATTCATATGGTTTTCATTTTACTAGTTTCTCTAATTTGATGGGATCATTCTCATCCATGTAACCATCTCACCCTCTCCTATATATTGAAAGGATTCTCATGGAAAAGGTTAAGCAAGATTAACTGAATAATTGGTGAAGGAATTGTGTGGAGAACCTTGCTTGAACAGAATCTTGGAGACTCTAGTAGGTCTATCAAGAGGAATTGGATCTTCTTCATGCAAGTACAGAGTGAGTGTGTGTGTTGGAACCAAGAGTCACCGAAAGGAAGCTTGCGACATCAAGGCGATCAAGTTGTATCTTCTACTTTCAATTAATATGATACAGCGGCATGTCCTTTTCCCATAAAACCATTCTTACTTTATTGTGTAATTCCTAGATCATATGCATAAGTTGATGATTGAATACATTTTTCTATCTTCACTTTGGTTGGTTTATGTTGTCTTGGTCTTGACCTCATGAGAGCACCGGAGTGAAGCAGGAGAAACTGAGACTTAAGGAAGTGATACAAAGGTATGTCACTTGTTCCTCCTTACTAGATAATTCAATGGTCGTAACTTAGGGAAAGAGTCATGTCTTGTCCTATTTTGTTCCAGATCCAGGTGGATCTAGGGAGATATGTTAGTGTCCGCACCTACTGATTAGTTCGATAACACTCAAGATCTTACAGGGTCTTATCTTCTTCATCCTCAATTTGTTATATGTTCCCCTAGGGAACCTTTCCTTTCTGAGATGTGCTAAAACCTCATCTCCCACTTCAAATTGATGTTCCCTGCGATGCTGATCAGCTCTATGCTTGTATTTTTTGTTAGAAATCTGTAATTGTTCTTTGATCCAACTATGGAGTCTCTGCATTTCAACAGCAAAATCCTCTGCTCCAACACTTCTGATCTCTCCCTGTTCAAAGTCCCTTAACTCAGACACTCCCCTGGGTTGCATTCCATAGAGTATTTTGAACGGGCTCCTTCCAGTGCTTCTGTTTGGTGATTCATTGTATGCAAATTCTTCTTGTGGTAGAATCTGATCCCACTGGTTATGGTGTTCAGTAACCAAACTCCTTAATAAATTCCCCAAACTTCTATTTACCACCTCAGTCTTCCCATCTGTCTAAGGGTGATAAGCTAAGATGAAGGACAAATATATCCCCATCTTCTTCCACAATGTCCTCCAAAAGTGACCAACAAATTTTGTGTCTCTGTCTGAGACAATGCTCCTGGGTAGATCGTGAAGTCTTACAACTTCTCTAAAAAACATATTTGCAACATGTGTTGCATCACTAGTCTTCTGGCATGGGATGAAATGTGCCATCTTTGAAACCTATCTACCACCACAAATATGGAATCGAATTCCCTTTGTGTTCTTGGAAATACCAACACGAAATCCATGCTTATTGCATCCCAAGGCCTCTCTGGTATTGGCAATGGTTGATATAATCCAGTGTTCTGTCTTTTCCCCTTTGCATGTTGGAAAATCCTACATCTGTTCACAAACTTTATTACCTCTATTCTCATACCTGGCCAATAGTATGAACTTCTCAACTATGCAAATGTTTTATCGTGGCCGAAATGTCCAGCCAATCCTCCACTATGCTTCTCCTTCAGAAGATTTCCCCTCATTGAGCATCTTGGTATGCACAGTTGGTTTCCTTTGAATAACAATCCTTCCTAAACCATATACTCTATCCACTAACTTCTATCTCTCAGTACAGGGCTTGTACATTCTTTGTAGGCCTCCTTGAAATCTGCATCATCACAATACATGTTCTTAAGGTGTTCAAACCCCAAGGTCTCCACTTGGAATTCCTGTAGAATTAAACATCTCCTGCTTAATGCATCAACAACCTTGTTAGCATTCCCAACAATATGTTTTATGACAAAAGTAAAATTTTGCATAAATTCGACCCATTTTGCATGCCTCTGATTCAGTTTTTCTTGTTGGGTTATGAATTGTAAAGCTTGGTTATCGTTGTACATGACAAACTCTTTCGAGACAAGATAGTGCCTCCATTATTTCAATGCTTGAATGATGGCATAGAAATCCTTGTCATATGTGGAGTACTTCCTCTTAGTCTCATTCAGATTCTCGCTGAAATAAGCAACAGGTCGATTGTCCTGACTTAGAACTGCTCCTATTTCAACTCCACTTGTGTCACATCTTACCTGAAATGTCTTTTTGAAATTCGGCAAGACCAGAATTGGTCATTCCATTATCTTCTCCTTTAGTATATTGAAGCTCCTTTCGGCCACCTCTGTCCATTTAAATACTTGTTCTGCTTCTTTACTGTATCCATCATGGGTGCACAAATCCTACTGAAGTCTCTAATAAACTTTCTATAAAAACTTGCTAAACCATGAAAGCTCCTTACCTCGAACATGCTCCTTGGTGACGGACATTCTCTGATCGCTTTCACCTTCTCTGGATCCATCCTCAGTTCATTTGAAGAGATCACAAAACCCAAATAGATGAGTTTGGACTTCATAAAAGAGGAATTCTTCAAATTGATCAACAACTTCTCCTATTGTAGCCTCCTCATTACTAGCGTTAGGTGCCTCAAATGCTCCTCTTTAGTTCTGCTAAAGATAAGTATATCATCCATATATACAACCACAAACTTGCCAATGAAATCTTTTATAATTTCATTCATCAGCCTCATAAAAGTGCTCGGGGCATTCGTTAAGCCAAATGGCATAACTAGCCACTCATACAGACCTTCATTCATCTTAAAGGCTATTTTCCATTCATCACCTTCTCTCATCCTGATCTGGTGATATCCACTTTTTATATCTATTTTCGAAAATAAATTTGCTCCACTTAAGCAATCCATTAAATCATCCATTCTCAATAAAGGAGATCTGTACCTGATGGTGATATTGTTGATGGCTCTCAAGTCTGTGTACATTCTCCATCCTCCATCTTTATTTGGGCTTAACATAGTTGGTACTATGCATGGGCTTAAACTTTCTCTAACCAAACCCTTATCCATAAATTCTTGGACTTGGTTCCTCACCTCCTCATTCTCTCGAGGTGTTAATCTATATGTTGCTTTGTTTGGTAGGCTTGCTCCTCGTATCAAGTCAATATGATGACTGATACTCATGATGGGAAGCAATGAGTTTGGCATCTCATCCACCACTATATCAACAAAATTATCCAGCAGCTCCTGAACTTCTTTAGGTAAATCATCCACTAATGTACTCGTAAGGATGACTCTAGGCTTCCTCACCACAACAAACTGCATCTCCTGTTCTTCCTTGGATACCTTAAAGAATTCCTTCCCACTCATGAGAAGTATGCTTGTGTTGGCTTCCTCTTTCGCTCTCTTCTCCTCCATTGGCAGTAACATATGCGTCCTACCATTCTTCTCCAATTTGTATGTATTATTCCTTTCATCATGAATGACATTTCTATCAAACTGCCATGGTATTCCCAACAAAATGTGGCATACATCCATGGGAGTTACAACACATAGGATTTCATCTTTATATCCTCCTATTTTAATTTCAACCAGGCATTGTTTAGTAATCATTACCTGGTGTCCTTTTTGCAGCCATGAGACTTTGTATGGCCTCAAATGTGCAGTTGTCTTCAGCTCCAATTTCTCCACCATATTTGTGGATACTAGGTTTTCAGTACTCTCACTGTTAATGATCACCTTGTACACTTTATCCTTAGTCTTTCAAGTTGTCCTAAAGAGACTGTTTCTATGCACTGGTTTTTCAATTTCTGCCTCTGGTTTTAAGAGAACTTTCCTCAACATCAGGGATGCTCCATCCTCTGCTCCTTCCGCCTCAACATCTCTTCGTTGTGATTTTGAAATGTGAGCTTCTCCTCCTTCCTTCTTCTTCTCGGGACATTCCCAATACATGTGCCCTATCTTTCCATAGTTATAACACCTTACTCCTCCTCTGCCTCTTCCTCTAGAAGAGTTTCTTCCACCATTCTGTCTCCCTCATGAACTTCCTCCTCATTCTGAGTGATTTTGTGGTTTCTCAGCCTCATCCTTAGACTGATGTGCTCTGTCATGGTTAAATCCCTTACTTTTTCTTAGGATCGAGCCTTTACCTCTCCCTCACTAGTTTTGTTTCCTGGCCAGCTTCTCCTCTGCCTTCAGTGCAAAATGGTAAGCGTCTTCCATTGTCCTCACTGACATCATGCTAAGTTCATTTTGGATTTCATATATCAAGCCATTTATATATCTGGTGACTCTTTCTTCATCTCTCTCTCATTGTCCAGCTCTGATGTTTAGCCGGTAGAACTCCTCGGTGTACTCCTTGACTATCATCCCTTTCTATCTCAGGTTCTATAGATTCTTGAACAAATTGGTCTGGTAATCTTTGGGTATGAACTTAGCCTTCAGTTTGGCTACCATCCTATCCCAACTCTTTATCCTCTGTTTTCCTTTACTTCTCCTCTCAGCCTGCAGTTCGTCCCACCACAATGTTGCATGCCCTTTTAGCCTGGTGACTGCTTTCTTCACCTTCTTTTCCTCATTGACATCTTCATAGTCAAAGAGTTTGTCCATGGACCTTATCCAGTCCAACATTTCTTCAGCATCTAGATTTCCCTCATACATGGGGACCTCTATCTTAGCTCTGCCTCCCAATCTGGCAACTGCTCTCAACAAACGTTCTTCTGCAGCATCCTCTCCTACAGCTTCTTCAACCTCAACCTCTTCACTTTCTGCATCATTGACATCCCCAATGTCAAGTTCTCTTCTCTGTGTTGCTTCCATTGCTTCCATTCTGGCATGAAACTCTCGCATCTCCCTTTCTACAGTACGGTTGGCTAAAGGTGGATCTCGTCTTCTTGGCAACATTATGTTGACTGTCTGTCACACATAGAGTATAGCTCTAAGTTTTCTGTCTCCTTCTTTTTCCTCCTTTGCCTGAAATCTACAGATGAAAAATGGGCTCTGATACCACCTGATGCAGACCCCCTATCCCTCCTTAGGGATATGTGACCTCCTAGTCAGGATCTTCTAATTCTGGAGCTGAAATGGATTTTATGGTTCTGAACTGGAACACTTCAGACAATTACACAGGTCCCTTATGAATGCTCAGTTGGCTTTTTCGGGCGCCAAGTGTGTGCTCCCACAGCGCGTGACCAAGGGCTGTGACCAAGTGCCAAGCCAAAAAGGCTCTTATCGGGGACTGGGACTTCCTGAGTCAAGTGTCCCGTCTTCTGGTCTCTCGAACCTTTGGTAGATGAAATGTCGAAATGGCCTGGTGCTCGCTCCTGAGCTTTGTCTAGTTCAGACTCTAGTTCCCACGTACTCCTTGCGTCTGAGGGAGTTTAATAGCTCAGATTCACGGTGTTTTCTCTCTGGCTCGATGCACACCTTCCAGAGCTCCCAGTGAAAAGAAAACAATTCCATAGCGTTCCTCCCAGGCTTGATGCACACCTTGCAGAGCTCTAAATGAAGAAAAACAATTGAAACTGCCAAAATCTCACAGTTCCATTCACTTGTTTATAAAACAGAAAATAAGAGGAAAATACACACAATCCAAGCACAACACATTAGGATCAATTTTCCATTATGTTCTATTCATAAGTGCCCACTAGCTACATAATACATACAAACTACAATAGCTCCAAAAGATGAGATTTTCTGCTCACTCACAGTTCTCTCACAGATCAATTTCTCCCTTCTCTCTACCTGCCGCTAACTAGCTTACAAACTTTTTCATAACCCAAAATATACCTAGGGTTTTTCCTGGTTACTTGCCTACTCTAAACATTATCCTACGCTATCTTAGATCGGTCACTTTCCAGAGATGAAGTGGAAACTTTTGCTCTGTTTTATAATTTCAAAAACTTGCTTCAAAGGGAAAACTCGGCATCAGTTCAAGCGTGTCTCCAAAGGTGAATTTCGGCGCTGAGTGGAGGCGGATCCCGAAATCAATTGGATTGCCACGTTGAAGTTCTGGGAGAAATATCATGCATTTGGTGGTCCCACCTCTGCGCACTTGCCAATGATGTTCCTACATCACATTGCATTGTATTCCTTATTGAGGACTATTGCATGAGGTCATTGCATCTTGGTGTTTGAAAGTGAAAGGAAAATCCTTCTCCTTCCCTTAAAATAGACATTCATTGAAAGAAAATATTGTTTATCATTTCTTATGCATGTTTTGGGAAATAAGCCGTAATATCATCGGTATTCACTCTCATACACCTCTAAGTAAACAACAACCACTAAAATAAACACTTAACTAAAATTTAACAGACTTTTTACATCTTTGTTAGAAAACCTACATTAGTTTAAGGTGTAGGGATTTGGAATAGGTTGAAAGGATAACTTTCCAAAGCTATCAAACAAACTTAGTATCTTTCGGTAGGGAAAGTGAAATCCAATTGTCGTATAGGCTTTCTGGGATCTCCCTGCCACACATGGGTTACACACGAGGTCGCACTCAGGAGAGCTACAAAGATTGTCCCTCTGTGGCTTGACTAATTGTAGTAGTCAGATCGTATTATGGGGGTCACTTGAAGGTATACCCACACTGTTGAGTGGTAGCCTTTCAAGTTGATTTCGGGTTAGATACCCTGCCCTTACTTTCGGACTGGACTGTCGATTGTACCCACCCAGGGGCTGACTGTGATTTGGTGACCATAGTAGCCACAATATTTAGGGTCTTACACAAGGTGACAGTGAAGGGAAGTCTCACTGTACCTGGAACAGACATTGGTCAAACTCACTCAGGCTCCTTGGAGGGTAAATCTACAATTATTGCATGGAAGATTTCACCAAGGCATAAGTTCATTAAGAAGGTCGCCAATGTAACTGATCCACCTGCTCTATCCCCGCCCCTTCCTATTTTGATCTCGCGACATTGGATTTCATCACGAACTAGTGGTTTCATCGTGGGAAGGTTTGTTTGATTGATTGCTTCTCAAATTCATAGCGTGTGTTGTTTTTTTTACTTAGTGGACCTTAGGTCGAGTCATTATTAATGGCGTCAACTCTTGAGAGTACCAATGGAGGAACCCCTTGTCCCGAGGAACCTTACACCTTTCCTTCTTTTGGAAACTTTGGTCCTCTGTATATTGCCAGACTGAGTCTTCCAAGACTCACTATCAGATTACTAGTTTGGTTGTTCCCCACTCCAGCGATCTCGATTCCTCCCAGTGTTTCAACTGCACCTAATACTTTAGATATCAGTACACCACCCACACATCAACCTCATGTCGAATTTTCACCTTCTTCACCCATTAAGTCTCCTTCCATTTCTCCTTCTTCGCCTAGCGAAAGCTCTAAAGAAAGTAGCCAGGTTGATCAGAAGAAGAAGAAATGGAAAGAGAAGAGGAAGAAGAGCCCGAAAAGGACCAAGGCCCCAACAACATTAGATGTTGGACCTAAGAAACCAGCTACTGTTAATAGTACTTGGAGTGTTGATGAGGTCAACAAGATTAAAATGAAGAATCTGAAACCTAAATTCCCTTGCAGTCTTTGTAAGGGTGACCATTTTATGAGGGATTGCCTTGATATTCCCAAGGTCTTAGAAATGTGGTCCTCCACATCATCGGCCTCTGTCGGTCATTCCAATGATACCCTATCAACTAGTGACGTTAAGGCTGGTAAAAAGAAGACAATTGTCAAGTTTCCTTGCATGTTATGCAAAGGTGATCATTACTCTCACCTTTTCCCTTGTATGGATGAGGTTTCTTATCTTTTGGAAAAACTTCAATTTCCAAAAGGTTATCATAATATTTCCCCTGGACAATCGTTAGTTGATGGACTGGTCAATCTAGTTCCATCCCCAGTCAGTCCAATTGATTAGATGGTCAATCTAGTTTCCTCCTCAATTGAACCATAAATCCAAGTAGTTGATCCAGTTCCGTCATCGATCAGCCCCACTCTTCATCAAAAGAGTGTAACCCAAGTGGTTGATTCATTTTCATTCTCGATTGACCCCACTCTCTCGTTAGAGAGTGACACAAAAGAGGTCGATCTGTTTTCACCCGTCGACTCCATTATCCCCTTGAAGAGTGAAACCCAAGTGGTCAATCCATTTCTGACATCGGTCGATCCCACTCCTCCTTTGATGAGTGCCAAAGTGACTGATCCAGTCCCTTCCTCAGTCAGTCCCACCCTTCATCCTAAGAGTGCCAAAGTGGTTGTTTTGGTTACATCATCGGTCAATCCCACTCTTCCATTGAGGAGTGCCAAAGTGACTGATCCAGTCCCTTCCTCGGTCAGTCCCACCCTTAATCCGAAGAGTGCCAAAGTGGTTCCTGTAGTTACATCATCATTCAATCCCACTCTTCCTCTGAAGAGTGCCAAAGTGGTCGATCCAAGTCCACCATTGGTCAATCCTACTCTCCCTCTAGAGAGTAAACGTGACATTGCCCACATTTTTCTTGTTGATATGGAATCTACCATGCCGGGGGGAATTCCTCCTTCTCCCGTGATACCCCCTCCAAGTAATGAGACCATCCTTTTTGATTGGGGTGTGCTAACTAGACCTCGTATTCCCTCTCACATTCCTTTCTAGATTACAGTACAGGTTTGTGGTCAGGACGTTCCTCAAACGTTGATAGATGAAGGTGCATCCGTTAGTATTTTGTCTTCTGTTGCTTGGTATGCTTTGGGTTGTCCACAGCTTGCACCGGTTACATAGAATATGTTAGCTTTTAAAAAAAGAAATAGTCAACCATTAGGGACCCTTCCTCAGTTTCCCATAACTTTGGGAGGGAAAACTATCTTTATTGATGTCATGGTAGTCTGAGACCCCTTGGATTTCGCTTTACTCCTTGGATGGGATTATGTCTATGCCATGAAAGCTATTGTGTCCACTCTTTTCCATGTGATATATTTCCCTCACGATGGAAGAATTGTGACTATTGATCAGCTTTCATTCTTAGGTCCTGACTGGATTACCTCCCTAAATGGTTCTTATATGCAGACAGTATCGCCCCTGCCACATGTTAATTATGTGGCATTGTCTCCCATGATTTCAACTTCCGATGATTTAGATCTGGTAGTTGACATGGTGATTTCTTTGGTAGGGATATTGGAGCCTGATCTCCTTACCCCTGTCGTAGCCCTCGACATGTGTTCCTTCCAAAGTGATTATCTTCCATCCAGTGAATATCTCTTAGAATCCATGACCGAGTTTTGTCCCTTGACATGGTTTCCTTCCAGAGAATTATCCTCTTGGAAGACATGATCAAGAAGAGGCTATGAGCATAGTTTCTCTTCTCTATAGCAAGCTCGTTAAAAAATGAAACAGAGGCCATGAGCATAGTTTTCCTCTCTGTAGCAAGCTCGTTAAAAAATGAAACAAAAATCTGGGGATTGAACACGGAGCCTTGAGCATAGTTCTTTTCTTGTGGCAAGCTCATTAAAAAACGAAACAGTCACCTCTCCCTTCAGGTCAAATCTTTCACCAGATCTCATAGTGTCGAATCGAGTCTTTCGTTAGGTCTCATATTTGAACCTTCATTTCATCCACCTATATCCTTTTTCTCCATCTAGCACAGAAATTGGTGACAACCTCAAAGTCAGTGAATGAATTGAATCTTGGGGGGCATGTCTCTAGCCTTTGATGATCATTTTAGAGTTAAGCCACTAGCTTTCAATATGGGGGCATACCAAGCTTAGTCTTTGTTCTTTCTCATGCTCGTAAATACATGAGAATGCATTCGGGTAAACTTTTATCTCTTTTTCGGACCTGTATGGATACACGAAAAAGGAATCCCCTAGAGTCTTTTTTAAGCTCTTTTCAGACTCTCTAAACATGAAAAGATTGCCAAGTGATCTTGCTTCCTTTCCCACTCGTTAAAAGGTTTTAAAAGGCGTCTTTCGAGTGATAATTTATCTCTTTTTCGGCCTCGCGAGACTAACATTACGAAAAAGGACAACATTGGAGTCACCTTTAAGTTGTTTTCAGACTCTCTAAATATGAAAAATCACCGAGTCTACCTTCTCTGGACTCGTTAAACAATCATACATTGAAGGGCCAATATGGGACCGAACTCTTACTTCTTCCAGTTCGTTAAACAAAGGAAGAGGAACTTACCAAAGGTGAGTTATATCAAACATGTGTTACCTTCTTCGAGCTCATTAAATTAAAAAGAGGTACTCGTCTATCTCAATGGGGGGAAAATTGAAGGAAGCAAGCCAAGCAGTTTTTGAGAACATTACCAGTAACTCTTAGAGTCACCCTTGAACACGACACTTTGTCTTTGCGCACATATTAATATACTGAACCTTTGCACTGAACCAATCCTCTGAGTTTTTCTTACTCCTTTGGGTCACTCGACAAAAGTCATAGTATCCATTACATCATCGTGTTTTGGTCCATGTCATGTTTCTGCTGTTGTGCCTCAATGTTCAAGGGAAGTATCTGCCTCAAGAGTCAGCCATCATAAATATCTTGTCTCAATAACCGTGTCAGTCCATGTTCATTTGATCTACCAATTACATCTCTGTGTCTGTTTCATGTCATTGATGGGGGATACAACAAGGCCCTCCTTCGACGAGTATATTCCTGTCGACTTCAACACATTATCTAGGAACTAGACTTAGAAACCAGTTAGTACTTTGGGACCTGCATGCCTCAATTCCAGGCCTCCTCACGTTTGAAAGTGGGTTTACATCATTGACCTATGATCAGATGATTCCACGGATGTTCGACTTCATCTCATCCATTCACATTCGTTGGAATGTACTAGAGTACCTTGGGAATCATTGACATCAATGGTGATTTCCCTCACGCTTGTTAACGGTTTACATCATTGATCAGTAATCAAGTGGTTTATGCCATGTTCGACATCAGGACATCTATTCACATGGTTAGATTCATACTACATCGGGATCGGTAAGAAGACCGTGGGTTGAGTGATCACTCTGATATGTACTTTGCCCAGGTTGCGACGGAGTTTCTCTTGAACATTGACACATATACTTTCACATAGATCCACTTTGTATTGGTCATGGCTATGTCTTGTCATCTCATAGATCCACTGTGTATTCTTTGTGGATACGATCAGATTAGGTCATGGGAGTATAGATCCACAGTGTATCTTCAGTGGCTATACCTTTTATCAATATAATTATGGATCCTCAGTGTATTTATGGCGGCCATACCTTGAAAGTCTCTATCACCCAAGCATAGGTATGCCTTCCTTGGGTTTGAAACATGTCATAGTATTTGTTGTATGTTTGTGTGTAGCTTCTATCAATTTAGCTGTGTCTATACCCTTTCTTTAAATATTTGTAAAGTGTTTCGGCCATCATTCTCTCTTCTGACCTCACACTTTAGGGGGCATTTTGTTACACATGAAAGTTGCACACCTAGGTACCTCGCCCTAAGTGTCATAAAGTGTCATATAAGTGTCTCATACACATTGACACCATGGAATAACCTATGTCACAATCCCTAGTCAATGTGGAGGGATATATTACATGAAGGCCAAAATAACAAGTACACATGAATTATTATTAATATTCATGAAAAAGAAATGGATTAAGTGTGAGAATCAAGTGCACATGAATTATTATTAATATTCATGAAAAAGAAATGCATTAAGTGTGAGAATCAATTCCACATGAATTATTATTAACATTCATGAAAAATAAAGTAATCAAGTGTGAGAATCCACCTCACATTTGGTTTCCTATTTTTTAGGGAAGGTGGAGCATCTCATGGATGGTTGAAATATTTCCTCCTTAAAATTCTTGAGAGATATTTCCTCCCCAAAATCCTTAAGAGATATTTTCTCCCTAAATATCTTAGAGAACCCTTTATTAGTGGATCTGATGAGAGATCCTCTCCATGGTGGTTAAACCTGCAAATCCTATATAGTGAGGGATTTCCATAGAGTAGGGGGAGATGGAAAGAATTGTGAAGCATCTAACTTATGATCTCGTGAGGAAGATGTCATTTGGAGCATCAACATTCTGTGTGTGAACTATTTAAGCAAGGGTTTGGATAAGGATATCTTGGTGAAGTTGCTGCACTACATCCATGGCTATAAGTAACACTTTGTTCTCATCAATATAATCAATGCTTGGCCTGTTTCTTTCAAACTTGTACTTGTTCCATATAAGTTTGTCTACAATAGATGGATCTATGTTTTAGCTAATCTTAGTAGAGTAGGAAGTTGTTTTTACTTTTGTTTTTTTTGCAGGATCTACCAAGGAGCTTAAGATCGAAGCACATCCTGGACATTGCAGGGACAAATGATGTTCATAAGTTACACACCTTCCTCCTTCTCTTTTCTTCATCATCTTGTTTAGATCCAAAAGGAAGTCAGTTTCCATGTTAAGAACCTTCTGTCTTAGAGTTAAGGTTCTAGCTCTCAAGAGGAAATCTACCTGTTCGCAAGAATATTTTCCTACAGCAGTGATAAGTCAAATATGTTGCTTATCGGCACCTGCGAGCTCGTTCTGTTAGTATTGATGTCACAATGGATTCCAATAAACCCTGATATGTTGAGAGAACCCGAAGGAAAGGTACGAAAATTGAATGGTTCCCCTCTTCTGGAGAGGCCAGTCAAGAAGTATATGTCCTCTGTCATTGGCACTAGCGACTGCCCCTCTAACATAAAGGCCTCAACGTTAGGATGCCAATAATCAACTAAGGAATTCAGTAGCCTAGGTTGTTCTTGCATGGATGGACAATGGTAAAACTTTAGTAAACCACATTGCATTAAATAAGAAAGAGCATTAGGGTGCATATCAACCAATACTTCAATATCCTCATGCTCTCTTTCCCTCCAGTGAACATACATCCTGCAAATAAAACCAAGTTCGGGAAGGTTAACTCTTGCCTTTTGATTTTTTTACACTAAAGGGAGGGTCCACGTGGGCTGTTGTGGTGATAGTCATGTGTACACGTGGTCTTCCATAAGACAGAATGAGTTTACACGCGTGTTGTCATGGGACAACTCGTGTGGACCTAGGGCTGACCTTTTAAAGGGTCGACGCCCCCCCAAAAAATGAAACTAAATGCCTAAATACAGGATTAGAATGAAAGATGAGGGATTTTATACTTACTTGGTCCAAGCAAATGGTTGTTTCATCCACCGAGGCTTCTGGAATCAACTCTTTTCACAAAGGGGTAGTTTTGGCTTTTAGTCAATTTCTGAATTAACAATGGTGATAATGAGCTGCCAGCTTCTATTTATAGACTTTGTGGCCTCTTTTTGCCAATTTTTGGACTCTCTTTGTCCTTTTTCTAAATTGAAAATCATTTAACATGGTTCAAGAGTTTTCTTTGGATGGTCACATAAAAATATTCTTTGGGTATTTGGAACCTTTTTTGAGTTTTGAGTCGTTTTGAAGGTCCTTTGGTAAAAAGTATTTTTTCCAACTCATTGCATTTCAGTTAGGATTCCACCTCCACTTCTTACATCTTGTTGTCTTTTCCTCTTTGCCATAGGATCGATCCCATCATGTTGCGACATATAACCATCATTGCTCCTTTAGAAGTGTCATAATTTGGTGGTAGAGCCTACCTTAACATGGATGCCCTAGGTAGATCTTGGTTGCATTTTGGTGTCCATGTTGTCACTAATGACCATAGGCTCAGGAGTCCCTATTAGTTTTTCCTGATTACGAGTCTCAACCTCATTTGCATGATTCATAGTCACTCTTGACCTCACCCTCAGCACTCCCAAAAAACATAAAGGGTCGTCTTTTAAGCTCTTTTCAGACCCTCTAAACATGAAAAGATTGTCGAGTGATCTTGCGACCTTTCATGCTCGTTAAACTACAATTTGAAGTCACGTCTGTCCGGCGATAGTTTACCCCTTTTTTCGGTCTGGATGGTCAACTGTATGAACAAAGGTATACTCTAGGAGCTCTAGTCCCCTAGAAGAGTATTCTCAGGTATGATTTTAAACCTTTTTTGGGCCTGAGGGACTAAATTTACGAAAAAGGAACCCCCATGGAGTCCATAGTTAAGCTCTTTTCAGACTCCGTAAAATTGAAAAGATCATCGAGTGACCTTATTCTTTCACACTCGTTAAACTGGTCGATAAGAACATTCCTGATGGAGTCCATAGTTAATCTTTTTTCAGACTCCTTAAAAATGAAAAAATTGCCGAGTGATATTGTCTTTATCACACTCATTAAAATGGTTTTGAATAGACATCTTTTTGGTGCTAATTTACCCCTTTTTCGAACTGACTAGACTACCTTCGAAAAAGGTACCACAGTGGAGTCTCCTTTTACGTTTTTTCAGACTCTCTAAACATGAAAAATGACTGAGCTTACCTTCTCTAGGCTTGTTAAACTTACATCGAAGGAAGTTATCATTGTGTCTTGTTAACCGCTTTTACATTCCTACGTCTTTGGCCTAAATTTCAGCTCCATGTTCCTCTCAACTGACCCATCTAAAGCATGCCTTATAACACAAGCCTTGTAGAACTTTACCTTTGCGTCTTGACACCTTGACCCCTGAAGGGATTTTTCCGAGCATGAACATCATTTAGGTCCTTGCGCCTAGAACTCGTATGTTTGCAACACTCGTTCCCCTTTTGTAACGTATCATTCTTTATTCTTTTTCAAGCTTTGCATAATTATTTGAAAAAGACAAAAAAAAATCAAATATACCCCAAAAAGAGGAAGGTAAAAGTATTTTCTTTTTATTGGTAGCACAATGAGTCACCCTTGGATAAAGCACATCCTTTCATTTGTTCGTCAAACCCTGGGATTTAATATGACCTTAGGAATATTTTCTCGCTACATACAAGCTGTGTCCTCCTTCGTTTGGTTATTTCTCCAAACATATGGAGATTTTTTGTTGCCTCCTGCATTGTGAACTTATGTTAATGACATGGTTCCTGAGTCTCATCATTTGTCGTGCTATTGTCCAAGGGAATTTTTACCAAGCCTGAGTCGTCCCCTCTGCAGTTTGTCTCTTTCTCTCCTGCCTGGCCATCCCGAAAGTCCAATCAAGTCTTTGTTCGAAATCAAGGAAGCCTTCAGTCTGATCATCAAAGATCCTCTAGTCCAAGCCCGACGAGTCGTCAAAGACCTATGGGTAGTGAATTCATACACTCATATTACACTCCTACCTGAGTTTTCAAGATTTTTGAAGTTGTTGTTCGAGTTCTGATGTCGTTATATACAGCTATCAGGTCGTATCATCTTCTGGAAGATGGATACTATACATGTATATATTTGATTTTGAGATGTAGATCCATTGTGTATTTCTCGTGGCTACACTTTATATAGTTATATGACATGGATCTACAGTGTATTTGAGTGGAAGCCATGATTTTATTTTATTCCGGGCATGGGTATGCCCGCCTCGGTGAGATAATTGTTATTTTGCAGATGGAACCTCTTAAATTCTGGTTCCTGGGCTCACTGGTTTGGTACATTGGTAAATATTGGTAATGTATTTTGGCCATCAGATGCTCTTCTGACCTCACACATTAGGGGGCATCTGTTATAACCCTAATTTTCACAATACATGCTTACCTGGCATCAGGCCATCTCATAGCCCTTCTTTGTCAAGCCATCACTAAACAACTCTTCTTAAAAACTCCTTTTTTAAAGGCCCACACACCCTGCTCCATTACTGCACACATGTACACACTAGCTGACTCACTACAGACCGTTTGTACCTACAAAAGAACGAAAAAAGGAAATTTGCTGACAGAACACACAGCTTTGGGAAATTTAACTAAAACTTTTGGCCATGCATGGCCGGTCACTCAACCAAATACCTAGCTCCTTCTAGCCTATAAAGGAAGGGGTAGGGGTCCCATTTGAAAGGAGGAAAATCATAGTAGAGAAACTATACCCAAATTGGCATTCCCTTTGTCCCAACCTTTAGCCATCCTTGTGCAAAGAGAGATATAGAGCAAAGCAGTTGGAAGACAAGGAAAGAAGAGCCTAGGACCAGGATCGAGGAGCAGTGGCCAACTTTATCATTGTAAGGTATCATTGTGAATTTAATAAAAGAATTTATTTCCCTGTCCCGCCGTATGAGATTGTCATTTATTTGAATATTGATTGTATGAATGATTAAATCTCTAACCCGTTAGTTCATAGGTCAAATGCATGTGGAGTTTTGTTTGTTTGTCTTTTGTGAATGCAGATCGGCCTTGGGAGGAGAGTTGCAGTCAAAGAACAACCGCGTGCAAAAAGGAATCGACATCAAACATGGAAAATAAGGTACGATAACTTGATCTCTTTAAATTTGTATTCACATCTGAGTAATGGGGGTTTAGACCTGGGATGATGGCAAGAAGTAATAATCTTTAGGTCATTTTTGCGTGCATGATAAAAACCCTTAGTGCTAGTCCGTAGGGGAGATTTACCCAACAACACAACGTAAGGGACTATGGTGGCCTGGACTACTTCAAGGAATGATATACATTTTCCTACTTTATCGGACAGGTTGCTTCTAGAAACAGAGATAGGAGAAATAGTGATTTTGATATAAAAACATCTGAATCTCGGTAAATTAGGGCTTCTCCATTTTCCAAAGGATCTCGTTCTGTTATTGAGGTTATGATAGGATCCATGGTTGTGATGTAAAATACCTGGAAATGAGTGGAAATGGCGTGCAGTTGGTGTATTGTTGAGCTGCAGTGGAAAAATGGTGGTTGCGGTAAGGTTTTAACGGTCCAACATTCAAAATAAAATAAAATAAACGATAAAATGCCCTTTAATACTTTTCCACTTTTTGGGGGCATGAGAAAGTGGTTTGAGGTAACCTTATTTTCATCCCAAAATGCAACTGGTGGTGCCACATAACCCCGATCGAAAACCATGGTTTACATTTCAGGCCCGCTCTCCAAAATTAACCCCTGCACAACTTCTCCTCCTGAAATCATTCTCGGTCGTTGATATTGAGAACTCACGATTCGCGATGCATCAGGTCCCATCAGCTCAACTCTCCTTCTAGATTTAGCACTTTCCTTGTCATCTTTATACCCTTTCCTATTTTATCGGGCTTCCTAACTGGTTTAGCATCCCGCTAGATTTAGAAATCTGGATTTTGCACAAAAAATTTAATGGAGACTAACATAAACATTGTACACTTCGGAACAATTTTGGGAATAAAGACATAACTAAAATTGTAGATATGTCCTTAGAGTTTTCATGTACTATTTATGAAAATATTAGTACGGAGAATCCCTCAGGGACAACTTTTGACAGAGAGAAGGAATCACATTTGTGGTGCTTTTACTGTGAACTATTTCAAGTAGAATGTTTGTTGTTAATATGGGATGTAAGAGCATGTTTGTTTATGGACTATTCTAATGTAGTATATGTTTTCTTGTAGTTTTGTTACTCTTTCTTATATTACATGTCTTGAGCGAATGAGCTGCCAATGTATGTGATATAGTGACTTAGACTATTCTAGTTAAAGATTCATGTGGATGTGTTCTCAGACTTTATTTCTTCATTTCAACTAGCTGGGTGAAATTATTGGTAGAGTTAGTTTCATGTCACAGTTCATTCACTTATGTTAATTCACTCCTAACTAGGATAGGACAAATTAGAAGTATACTAGATACCTTCATTTACATATTCTTCATCTACATATTCAATTTTCATAACCATCCATCACTCACCTTCATCATTGGACCAGAACGCAACTGGTAAAACCAAACCATCAATGGTTGTTGGGCCAGAATCCAAATGGGTTCCCTATTCCAAATGGTGAGAGGTATAATTGGGACTTCTTACTATGGGTAACCCTTTATTGTTGTTGGGAAAATATAGACCTGTCAACATGCTGGAAGGTGATGGGTCATCTCAAGCATTCTAATACTTCTAGTAGTAGGACATGGACATTGATGCACTACATGAGCATCCACTACAATAGGAAAATGTGTTAAAAGTACATTGTTAGTTATTATTCATACTAGTTGTTATCACTAAAAAATCGTTCGTCGCATTGCATAGAATGGTTGAAGAAAGACATCAATTCTAGCAACAATTAGTCCACCTATAGCACCAAAATCCATCAAAAAGGAAAAAAACTATATACTTGGTTCAAGAATTAAAGTGCGCAAATTCACCAAAGGAAGCACGCCCATAGTGCACAGGCTAACACAACCCTCAACGTGAACTGTGCACAAGATGCACGATTGTCTACGAGAAAATCCACAGAATTCTCATGAGCGGCGAATTTATGAATCTTGTCAGCCTCTCAACCACTTCTAGTCCAACCCCCAACACTATTTGACACTCAGATCTGAGCGAAATATAGCTTGGAGGCTGGTCAAGGGATATGAAGTTCCCTAAAAGGCCCCTTGTTCACACTATTAACCAAGTGTATATTGTCATGAATGGAAACTATAAATATGTGCCATGGGTGTGCTAGAAAAATAAGAACTTCAAGGTATTGTTATGCTGCAAGAATTCTTCTTTGAGAATCCTCTTTTCTCTTTGAATCATTCAAGCACTATAGCAAGGGCCATTCCAGTGACCTCTTGAGAGGATTGGCATTGTATTTCTTCACCATTTTCATTTTCCATTGTATGAAGAGAAGAGATCTCTATTAGGGAACTCAAGATCCATCCCAAGGAGGAAGAGGGGATTCATAAGTCCTTGCCTTTCTCTGCGGTGTTATCCTCTCAATATATTGATCCATTGGTAGCTATATGATGGTCATTTTTTCTTTCAATGGTTCAATTTGTAAAGCAACCACACTTCACTTAGAGTCCTTTCTCACAAGAAAGGTTAGCTAACATAAACACATAGGGGTAAACAGAATAACTATTCTTCTCTTTGCTTTGTTTCCACATGGATGGCTCATTTCACATTTAAAATTTTGAGTTGAAGTTATTTCTTTTTCAAACACAATCAATTAAATTGGGGACTAGAAATCAATTTTAACCCTCAAGTATTCTCTTCCCCTGCACCCAAGTGTGATCTTGGGAATCAGAAAAGGTGATTGAAAGGAAATTTCATCTCCCTTAAAAAATCATTAGGAGAGGACAAAGCCCCCCTAGGGTACCTCTTAGTTTTGGAAATCATCTTAAATATTTGTAAGGGCCCATACATTCCCATTTGTTTGCAATCTTAGGATAGTTTCTAAATGATTTCTTAGTTTAGAAAACACTCTAGGAAATTTTAAAAGATCAAGTAACGGGCCCATACATGCCCACATGTCTACAATCCTAGGATAGTTTTAAAATCTTTCTTAGTATAGACAACATTCTAGGGAGTTTAAAGGATTTGTAATAACCCATATGTCCACATTGCTAGTTCTTTAAGGCTTTAAATATTCCTCAAGGTTGTACCAAAGAAACATAGTAAGCTAGGTAATAAGACTTGTAAGGACCACATGAAGTCCACATGCTGCAATCTCGCACTTAACTTACTAAAATATTATGCACACTTTCACTTTCTTGCACACAAATCCACTCATCACACACATAATTTCTATTAGAATAGTGGAGGTCGAAGTAGGATTTATTTTTTAGTACTCATAAAGTACTTCAAAGGAACTCCGAAATATCCGGCTACTTCTTTAGAAATTATCCACACCAATTTAATTCAAACAAGATTGGTCCATGACCCCAATCTCTTAGCCCACCACATCTAAAAATTTTCTAAGAACGCACTAAATTTCCTCCATAGGAGGTGCCAAAAGAATTTTTTTAGTCTAGGTAGGAATCCAAATAACCCCCCATTATCAGGTTCTCACATTTTGAAACAATAGAAGTTGAGAATAGGAATCTTTCAAATCCTCTAAGTCAAGTGTTCCTATACCATAAGGCAGGGAGATAACCATGAGGGGTCGAAGGCCAAGGTCCAGTTGTTCTACACATCCCTCCTTAAGTCACCCAACTCTTGTGAGGGCATCCATCCTGTGACCCATTTCTTAGGATGAAAATATAAATGCCACACTTTGACCAAGGTACTTAGTGGCCAAACATAGGATATATACCGAGGTGGCGGTTGTGGGCTGCAATTGCACCTTGATCATATTTTGTGTGGCTATTGGGAATTATCGCCAACTCTTTCAGGATATGCACCCTCTACCCCTCATTATAACTGATTACTTCAACCTTCGCTAGTTCCTCTTTCGGTGGCTTCATACCCCACTGTTGAGTGTTATTGGAAGGCCCAGTGATAAATTGAGAGGAAGGAAGATAAGTATTATAGAACATGAGAATTTTTTTTTGTTGTTCCCCCACGTAGACAAAATCCACCTATCCACATGATTGTTTATTTATAGTTGATTTATGTATGATGTTCATTTGATCGCATACAATTGTGAGTTACACTATTTTGTAAAGGTCAAAAATCTCTTGTTCATTTATTTCTCTCTTGTCACCATTTGCACACATTCACTTTTCTAGTCGGAACCATAGGGGAACCACATAATCCCCGTCATTCTAGACGCTTTCAAAATCTCCCTCCTATTCTAGGAAGAGTCCCTAGTCTTGCCAACTCATCGGTTCAACCATATCACACCCCAGTGAGTGCTACTATTTTGGGATAATATTTTCTTGGTTCCACTTTCCTTGGGTCAAATACCCAAGGTCAACCATTTGTTAGTTCTCCTTCACAAGAAGGCAGTGGTCAAACTTCTTCTCAAGGAGAAAGTACAAACCCACCAAATCCCTCTCAAGGGACATATCCATTACCTACACACACAATCGCTACAAATAATCCTCCGCCAAATCTCCCTATTCCATACTTGGCATCCCTCAACATTCCTGATCTTACCAAACTCACGAATGATCCCATTTTTCATGACGCAACTTGACCCAATATGCCTAAAAAATTGACTTCAGATATTCCAAAGTTTGGAGGAAAACCAAGGGAAGATCCCGCCAACCATGTTAAAACCTTCCACTTATGGTTCTCTTCAAACAACATCATGGATGATTCCATCTTCTTGAGGTTATTTCAAAGAACTTTCACTAGTTCATCATCCAAGTGGTATGTGGATGAAAAATCAGGGTCCCATGTGACTTTTGAATTATTGTCTAAGGCCCTTTTGTCCTTTTTCCAATTACCAGTTCGTCATGATACTAGCTTAGAACTTCTCTCCGATTTCAAAAAAACTACTGATATTCACATCCCTGACCACATCCATGAATAGCGTCGGCAACGTAGTTTGTGTAAATAAGAGACCACCAAAGAACAATTCCTTGATTGGTTTCTTAAATCACTCGTCTCTGTTATCGCCAAAGATGTAGCATCCACTTTTCCTCAGTGAGAAGAAGAATCCATTAGCAAGGCCCAGTAATTCGACCTCATATATGCCCAGTCAGGTTACTTGTACACAATATTTCCTTATGCACCAATACCCATATCATTTGGCTAGGATAAACCTGGGATGTCCCATGCTACAGATGGGTTGATTGGTTCTATGACACACTGCAACCCTTATGGCCACCCATCACCTACTTATGGTGAAAATCAGTATCCGCACCCATATGGAGGGATGTATTATTAACCTCCCCCCACTCACCAATAGTCATATCCCGTTGTTCCCCCTTAGTCATTGGGGGAACCCCCACTAGTACCCCAGATGCATCCATGCTCTCACTCAAGTTTGGGTCCACCCAAACCCACACATATGACCCTAACAGTGGTGGAAGTACTTCAACTTCCTATATTCCATATGGATTTTCGCCAAAAAACAATCCATATTTTCCATTTCCTGGTCCTCCCTAGTCGGTTTCTCCTCCACCAGGAAAACCAATTGTCGGCATTAACTTTGTTCAGCCCTCTCCCATTCAACAGGGTCATGCTTTTGAAAAATTGAATACAGAAAATTCATCTCATCAACTCAATTATGCCAAGAAGAAAGAAAAAAAATGAAACAATAACAATCCGGGACCAGGAGGAAATAACCCCCAAAAAAATCGTCCCACTGGGGGCAACTAGAATCAAGGAAACCAAAACCCTAAAGGGGGAAACAATAACAATCAACCACGACAAGGGAAGAACAATAACCTCATAACTAACTTCCCTTGTGCTCTATGTGGTGAGTATGGACATTATACTCACCACTTCCCCCAAATTTCTGATTACAAACTAATGAAATCATCCATGAACACACAACACCCTCCGGTACTACCTTCCCCCCAGAAGGCCCCACAATAGTATTTGCAACCACCACCTCCAGATGTTTTGGAAAACCCCATTCCACACCAAGGTGTGATTAATACCCAACAGGAGGAAAACTCTGCTCCACCACAAATGGGGAAATATCAAAACCCAAGTCCCACTCAACCTGATAATCCAACCAATCGCAATATCCTCCTTACCAGTGAAGAAGAGATTCTTCTGGAAACACACAATCATCCATACAACATGCCTTCTACCTCAACATCTACCACCCCAGAAACATCTCTCGATACAACAGGACAATCATTGATGATTCCACTCCCTAACATTGAACCCAACCCCTATCTACCCCGCATACCTTTGCAATGAAATGTACATAACCCTCATGCTAGGGAAACCCATAATTACAGTCTGGTTGACAACTTAGAATAGTATCCTGCAACCATGTTTGTTTTGGATGTCCTCCAAACATGTACATCACAGCGAAAATCCTTTCTTTGCGCCTTGGGGGTAGTCGAATGAGTTGATAGTTGACTCATCACCTTTGATCTAGATAGCGAAGAACCACACCTCCCCGCCCTGGTAGCTTTTCAGATACCAGTTAAGATCTGGAACATCAGAGTTCATCAGTGCATCATCAATGAAGGTGCATCCACATGCATCATGCCAAAGTAGTATGATAGAAACTCGGCTCACCTGAGCTAGTACCATCCACCATCACCCTAAGAGATTATGACAGTCGACCATCATCCCCTCAAGGGCTCTTCCAAAATGTCCCCATAGAAATTGGGGGAAAAACTATCTTAATTGACATTGAAGTTATCGATGCCCCACTTGATTACAATATCTTGTTCGAACGTAGCTACATGTATGCTATGAAGGCAGTAGACTCTTCTGTGTTTCGTAAGATGATGTTCCTCCATAACAGAAAAATCGTCACCATCGACCAACTTACACATTACGAGCCTAATCATTTTTCTAACATTGATAACATCCTCCCTATTATCTGCACTAGTTTGGATGCTTTTCCAGTCATCGACATTGGCCCTGGTACATTCAAAGACCCATCCTTGTTAGGAACTCATCATGAAGCACCAACTCTCCTCAACCCATCTACTTTAGCACAAGTGTGTATAATTTCCTCTAACGGAAAAGATATCAGAGACAATACTCCTCTCACAGAGGCCCCTCCCCACATCGAGTCTCCATCAGTCGAAGAAATATTACCTCAGGAGTTCCCTGAGAAAACCATTGCACCACTTGTCCTATATTTCCCCCCCTCCAAGGGAAAATCCCAGTTTGGGAGATAGTTCCCCAAGCCATTACCTAAATTTCGTTTTTCTACCCCCCACCTGGAGTCCAAGCATTCCAGGTAGTTTCTACCCTCACCCTTCCTAACATGGTTCGTGATATTTGTTTAGTTCTAATTGATGATGTCAATCAGAGTTTAATTTAATGTCAACCCGGGAAGGTAAACTTAGAAGCACTATATAGATCTAGAAAGATTCAACTACCTAAAGGAGGGTTTGATGTAGCAGGAGCCAATACTCTTTTACAAGAGA
>JZKD02S1593237.1:177085-188880 GCA_000966675.3 Picea glauca
AAAGGGGTTGAGATTTTGGGTAGAAGGATAAAGATTAAATCTGAAGGGTCATGATCTGCATGTAGGCTTAGAACCCTAGCTTACTAGTCCGTAGGGTAAAAACACCCAACAACATACCTCTCTATTCCCAGTCCTCCACATGAGGTAACACCATGTCCAGATCCTTCATGTATTCCATACCCACATATGGATATCACAAAATCACCTGTGGAATCTGACACCACACTCGAGCCACCGTGGCTGTGAAGTAGTGGCCACCCTCCCCTCCTCCATGACGAGGCAACACATGTGCCCATCTCATCAATCATGGTTTTCACCGTGACACTGGATCTAGAAGAATCCATGAGTGCAATAGAGGCACCCTCTCCAAAAACCAGGCCACCAAAAGGGACCCGAATGCAAAGTCACCAGAGTCAGCACGCTGGCACCGGTTCAATTGGGACATCATCCTAGTATGTATCAGCACACCCCATGCAAAGAGGTCTCCATCCAAGACCTCCTCCATCACCCTCAGCTGACAACCTATGATCTACTGAGTACCCAAGTATCCGTAGATCCTCACTACCATGGCCACGATACATTCAGTCGACAAGTCATCGATGGCCTCAATCTGCACAAATGAACCCGACATATGGCTTGGCCTAGAACAATTTCCTACCACCATGGTCTCCACCCTATCCTCCCCTGGAAGATGGGGATACATGTCTAATGCCCTCCCACAAAATGGGAGTCATGTTAAGAATTACACGTCCCCTTTTGCAGAGAATTTTAGGTGCTCCCTCCTCACCACGAAGCACTGGAGATCAATGCTCCACATCCTGATCAAAAACTGGAGTAGGAACTCCTGTGACCGTATCAGGGGGTATTCAAAAAACTTCAGCAACATGCAAGACGCCAAGTGTCTGCGTACACCAGGTTCCTCCCTCACAACCTCTCTCAGTCAATCCCTATCCTGCTCTCGCCAGTGTAATGACATCGTGCTCTAGACCCTCTTGATCACCTACACCCACCCATAAACATTTGATCAACCACATCATCCATAAAAAAAGAATAAATATCACAAATTCACCCTTTAGCTTGCACACAGTGCACGACTTTCCCCCCATATAGTTGCACACCTGTGCACAATTGTTCTTCATATAGTTGTGCACTAATGCACAACTGTCTCACACACAACAGTGCATGGGTGTGCAATTATCACTCGTACAGGCACACATACTATGCACGCCTATCTATCCTACTCATGCGCCCACATGCGCAATTATCTCAAGCACAACCGTACATTTTCTGCATGTTTCCTCACCATAGTTGCACACTCCTTAGTGCACGACTGTTAGGAAAAAACCTTCACATAATGTGCGGGAAACTAAGTTTTACCCACGCACACATGTGCAGGTATTCCCCCTTTTCCTACACACTTATGGGTCCCTACCCTTAAAAACCCATGTACGACCCTCTGTACATCCCCTACCTACAATCTATCAACTTCACAAAATATAGGATGATAGGACAACTAACCTATCTCTCGCCGCTCTCAAAATCTCGAAATATCCTCACAAATATCTCGTAAGATCAACAATAGTATCAAGTACAAATGAGGTGCATTGGAGGCCCACCATCCATTTAGAGGCCCTTTTTCCCAACTTCCACACTTTGTTACAGGAGTTCATAGCCTTCGTTTTTCGATCTGTTCTCAGCCACGAGATCTTGATCCCGCCATCTACACATTCACATTCACTGGGTTATAATCTGCACTTTTCCTCAGAGGAGCATTTTTCTCACACCACATTTAGGTATGCATGCTCACTTTCAGTTTTAATAAAATAGCTATTATATGTTATTTATCATCAGATATTGTTCACGTCGGGTATTTCGGTTTTTTTTGTGTGCAGTTACTTTTTCATTCAACTTACAGCCCCTTCAGGTATATGTTCGAAACTGACATATAATTACTCCCTTTATAAAACATTGCATATCCCAGTCACACCTTCTGACATTTTCCTTTAGGATCCCTACATCCGATTTTGTAGTACCTTTACCTCTTCCACATTTTGGTACTGTCAACCGGTAGCACTCTCACCCACATGAGTTGTCCCATTCATAGTTCCCCTTTGCAACTTGACACTCATGTTGTTTTTCACCCCCTAGGATTGGGAGTCCCGATAGTTTTTGCATTTCTAAGAATGAACCCCATACTTCTTCTTATCATCTTGCTAACTTTCCCAATGGACTCCCTCAGTCATATCATCCTACACTTGGTTCTATTGACTGCACCCCTGTAGTTCCACTATCCCTCCATATCATCCACCATCAGTTTCCCATCTTCAGATTGTCCTTCATCCATTTACCCAATAAAGAAACCCACCTATGGTGCCCCCAACCTCCACCAGTTCTCTTTCACAAACTTGTGCCCTAAACAAGCCAAGCCATCTTTCATTGGGGCACCCGTTTCTGTATCTGTATACTCAACCCAAATTATTCATTATTTCATTTGGTAATTGTATAAATCCTTTGTTTTCAGAATATACATAGTTTTTTTCGTCATCATCCCTGATGGCCTTCTTTTACCTAGAAAATCAACCCATGTCTCCCTTGGTTGGGGTATCCACCCTTTTTTTTCATATCGACATCGTTAACAAACCCTGAGTATCCCAAATCCATGTACCCACAATCTCTGAGTTTTACCACTTTGTTCGCCTCCAACACAATTTAACCCCATATCTAGTCATCCCCTTGACAATAGATCTAGTTTTACAGTTGTTGCCAATTGTTGGCCCTTGACCAAGTTTTGAAGAACACTTGGTCATATTTGACCATTTTTGGGACTTCAACAACTTGTCAAAGATAGAGCGCAATGCGAAGAGGAAATTGTGGAAGCTAGACCCCTTTTTGGGTCGCTTTATGGTTTTGGGTTAATGTAACGAGAAAGGGATGTCGGCCCGTGGGTTTAACCACACTTAGGCCCACTTTTGTAATCTATAAATAGATACTTAGGCAATGTAAGTAGAGGACATTAGTACATCTATGTGATGTATAGCCAATGGCTTAGTGCTAGTAATTGGATCTGTGTGATCAGATGTGGATTGTAAGTGCTCTATGCATGATTGTAAGAAGCTTGCAGAGCTGAGTGCAAGTTTTTGTAAGAGGTTGTGAACGGCTTTGTGTTGAAGTGCAAGGAAGAAGGAACTAGTGAGCTGCACAGATCTTCTGTCCTATGCGGAGTAAGGATTGTTGGAGCTATGTGATGTAAATTCTTGACCGAGATAATAAATAAGAATACTTTGTGGACGTAGCCCCAGGGTGGGGGTGAACCACAGCAAATCTGTGTGTTGTTCTCTATTCCTCGACCTAATGTGTTTGTCTCTCCCCTTGCTAAGTGATTTGATGTGTTTAGATAGATCCATTTATGCTTTGTGCTTCTTAGATATGAATGAATATTAGATCTGGTATGTAATATTCTTAGTGCTTGATCTACCAAATCTAATCTATCTTGTTGTGGCTAAGTGCTAAATTATCTTAGATCTAAGTACATACTGCGGTGCTCTGTGCTATCTACGAAGTACCATAAGGGTTGAATATTAATGAATAATCTATGCTAGGCGATTGCTAAGTGTTATAATCATACATCTGTGTCCCAAATAAGGTTGCAGACATCTGAGTCCTACAACCATCCCTACCTCTACCTCGGGTGAGACTTCATCTGCTTCACAGGTGTTGCCGAAAGGGCCAGTAGTTAGGGTTTTGTTGGTGCATTGTTGTAGCATTGAACCCTCGGTTTGCCCCTATGCCAACACCAATCATCCCTTAACACCCCAACCAAGGGCAGTCTTGAGTCCCACAACATCTTGACTTTGTTCATGTTACTCGTCGGTACCCGATATCATTTATTACTTAGTGGATTTCAAGAAGCCCTTAGCTTCTTGGCGTCGCGTCTCCCTTCATGTCGACATCAACACAGTTTCCATAAGGGTGACAGTATCTTGACTCTCATTACCTTTTCAATGAGGAGTCTCAGACGACATAGAGAGAATCATCATTTCTTTATGATTCCATTGACCCCCATAACATTCAACTTCAACAAACTCTAATGTTAAGGTGGTTCTTACTATGAAACCATAGCAGTTATTTCATACGAGCCGAAGACCCCTAAAGTTGATAGGCCATTAATGCCTATGAGTCAACGACAATTCTTACAGTCATCCATTACTCACTTCAGAGCCAGTTCACCAGTCAGAACCGTCATCTTGCATTATCAACCGCCCCCAAGGGTGCTACAGCTATCTACATCATCATACATATTTATTTATAGTCCCACATTTCGGTTTCATGACACGATCATGGGGCATGTCCGCCTCATTTGTATACATATTTTATTTTTTCTCCTAGAGAAAGGTTTGGTTCCCACAATTTTCCCTCTCCCTCCGGTGGATCACTCTTGTAGTTCCTCTTTTCACTCTTCCTTATAATGGCACTCTCAGCAAAAGAAACATTGATGTATTTTAGCTATATGTATGCTCCTAACCTCACACATCAAGGGGCATCTATTATCATTGAAAAATCATCCACAACATTGCACACAATGTTTGAAGAAAGACATCAATTCCAACAACAACTAGTCCACCTATAGCACCAAAATCCATCAAAAAGGAAAAAAACTATATACTTGGTTCAAAAATTAAAGTGCACAAATTCACCAAAGGAAGTGTGCGCATAGTGCACAGAATGCATAGGCTAACACAAACCTCAATGTGAACTGTGTGCAAGATGCATGACTGTCTATGAGAAAAGATGTGCACTTCTCATGAACAACGCATTTATGAATCCTGTCGGCCTCTCAACCACTTCTAGTCCGACCCCCAACACGATTTGACACTCAGATCTGAGAAAAATCTATCTTGGAGGCTGGTCAAGGGATAGGAAGTGGCCTAAAAGTCTCCTTGTTCACACTATGAACCAATTGTATCTTTCCATGAATGGACACTGTTGGGACCCAAAATTGAGATCCCCATTACCCTAATATACTCCTTATCTATACCTTTTTGGCTTACCTAAGCTTGGGTGAGTGAAAAGAACGCTACCATTAGCTAGTAATAAGGTCATAAGGTAAAGTATGGTTAATTCATGCATATTGTGGTTTATTGAGCTAGGGAATTAATGTTTCATGTAATATGATTCAATTTGCCATCTATAAATCTTTGACCTATAGATATCCAACGTTCCTGTGCCATCTCAGCTATCTGGTACTTGTGCGTCAAGACTGCCACTATCTGAATCTGGTACCAAACACATTCGGTACTAAAATCTCATCTGTTGTGATCCGGTACCAATGGCCACGCACTGTCATGATCCAGTACCAACGGCCACGCACTATCATGATCTGGTACCACCATTTGCACAATGTTGTGATCCAGTACCATCTACCTGTCATGGTCCGATACCAATATAGAGAGCCGAATGTACCAAGTTTAGTCCCAGATCTCCCAAGACAATTGGTGGATGTTGATTTTCTTTAGCAAGGCTATGATAAGAATAATTTGTTGATTGCCTCATCCTCATGCACTTCGTGTCATGGGGATGAAGCTAAAGATGTAACCGAATGATTGAATTTAACAACTGATTGATTTGCAAATCATTTCACCTCCTTGTGTTTCACAATTAAGACTATTAAATAGTTGTGGCAAGGATGGTGGAAGGGTAGGAGAGTTAGCATATTACCAGCATGTGAAACAGCGTATGATATTGCAGGACATATTCTGAGTAAAGACTAATAGAAGAATGCCATTTATTTCCATGTCTTGATTGCCTATGATTGAATATGAGTTGATTTGTTAACAAAAGTTTGATGTTATGTTTTGAGATTTGAGTGAGAGTAATGTGTGGGTTGAAGACAAGCCCCATGTAGACTTCAATAGCTAACCAATTGAAGCGACAAGGGACCACCGCCCAACAAAGGTCAGCATATTCGTAGATTATCATTAGCATTTGTTTTCAGTAGAGTAAACATTAAATTAGCTGAAGCTTTAACTCTATTAGATGATAGCAGTATAGCTTAGACTAGGATTTCCATTATATAATCATTTAGAAATCTTTACCTGCTCTGTTTTTATGAATTTGGTTTTTAAACATGAATGTTGGTAGCAGTGGTCAGACATATTTGAAGGAGAACTAGTGAAGTCCACAACAACACATTGTGAACCACAACATACTCAGTATATTGACTATTGAACTACCCATGCTATGTCTTGATGATTGATGTGTGATTTCCCTTTTAGAAGTGTGGATTGCATAGCTAGTTTTCTGGTTCATATAGCAGAGTTGATCTGTCAAACCAACTCCATCTCATACTTGCATGTGCCATAATGGAGTAGATATCCTCTCTGTGAAAGAAAACCAAAGTGCATTGCAGTTTGTTATTTTGATTTGTTTCCATCATGCATAATCTAGTTTAATTCTATACTCGTGACATTAGAAATTACCTTTCTTACTGGTGTCTTGTAACTCTATTGATTACAAATCCCGGATTGATAATTAATGAGTGCATTATACTAAACATATAAGTATCACAACATTTTGGCGTCGTTGTCGAGGAGTTGCAAATGGTAGGAAGTGATTTTTAGCCTAGATTATTTGTATACAAAAAAATTTAAGGCTGCTTGAGGGAGGAGGATAAAACGTTTAAGACATGAGTGAAGAGCCACGTGGCCATTGGAGTGGGGTTCTCCGAAGCCAGGTTGCCTTCTTACCTTCTAGATAGAATTAGGATTTCAATTCAGTTAAAGAATCAAATTTCCATTTTATGCATATATATAGAGATAACAAGGGTAGATTTGTAATCTCCAAAAATTGAAAAACAAACCCCCCCCCACTAATCCAACTGACACTGGTGCACGAAAAATTCCACCAATAGAAAATTCAAGGGGAGACAACGAGGCTCCAGAAGGAGAACCTAAAACGTAAGAATCAGTATTGGGACAGGCAGAACGTGAGTCTGGTGAACATTTAGGAGACACATAAAATCCATTTTCTGAACCATCCATCAGTAGAATGGCAAAAGAAGAAGGAAATGCAGCCACAGAGACTGAGACTTTTGGGTTTCAAATCTTGGATATTTCTAGAAACATTAGCATGAAGAATATCCCACTATCATCGTTACCCACTTTCAGAGGTATGTCAACTGAAGATCCAGATTTTTTTTTATTCGAATTTGACATATTATGTAGAAGATATAACTGCTTAGACGATGACCAAAAACTTAATCTTTTTCCTGCTACAATGAAAGATTCAGCCTTAAGATGGTTCATGACCTAAGGAGAAAATACAATCCTTTCTTGGAATCAAATGAAAGACACATTTTTACAAAAATACCAAGACTATTGTAAGGATAATGTTAAAAATGATATTTTTAAAATGCAGCAAACAGAAGATGAAATCCCTGAAGACTACTTAGAAAGGTTCTTATACAACTATCAAAATTCAAAACTATTCACCACAGACCGAGCTGTAGTAAGAATTGTATTCTTGAAAGGTCTCAGAGATGATTGCATAGAAGTTTTAAACTTGTTGAGTTCAGGAGATGTACACCAAAAACCTTTTTCAGAAATTGCAAATTATTGTAGGAGATACTCGAGAGGACAAGCTAAAACAAGCAAAGGACCAAGAGATCCTTTTAGCAGAAATACAAAACAAAGCTCAGGGACTATCACCAGAACTGAGTTAGGAAACTTATTGGAGAAATTTAAAACATACATATTGAGCACAATAAGTAACCAGTTAGATACTCTGAAACTGAAAAAGAAACAAGAAGAAGAAGCCGCTTTAGCAATATTTTGTCATAGATGCTGAAAGAAGCAAAACAGTGAGAAAGAATGCCCATTAAATGTTATAGAAATCTGCGTTCTGTGTACACTAGAACACCCCACATCTGAGTGTCCAACCTTTCTTGAACTACAAGCCATGTATAGGGGAGGAGGATACTAACAAGAACAACCATACCCTTCTAGAAGACCTTGGGGAGCCCAAAATCCCAATACATTTTATGATCCTAATACACAATATCAACAACAACAATGGGGCCCTTCCCCAGTGACCTATCCACAATGGACACCTCAGCAAACTCAACCTTGGCAACAAGGTTGGAGGGGACCTATGTATGGAAATCCCTCTTACCCTACATATCCATAGTGTTAGCTCTCCAAGAAACTCTTTGGGGTTGTAAACCAAATATTCTTGGTAACTTATAAAATGAATGGATCAATGGGATAAATGAAATACAAAAATGTATCCAGACTACTAACAATAATCAAATAATCCAGTGCTCTCAAGGACTGATAATCAGATAAATAGCTTAAAAATGGGTGAAGAAACCAATGTTTATAAACCAGATACTAAGTGATGGGTTTAATAAATGATGAAAGCAACTAACATTCAAATTGTGAACAGAACAATGAGATGACAATCATATGACAGTTAAGACAACTTGAATGACAATATAGAAGATGAGAGGAATATGACATCAATAAAGAGAGAAAACTGTGATCTGTATTATCATGAAAGTCTATTACAAAGAGTGTAATTTCTGCATCCTGCATCGAACCCCCATTTCCTCTTCTGTTTTCAGCTTTATAGTTTTTACAATGCACTATCTAGATCCTGAAAGAATGGATCTGATTTATTAAAAATAGAAAGTCAAACTATATTTTCAAGAAATAAGGAAAGATCCTCAAAATGAGGTCAATCCCACATATGATGGTCTTCAGAGGTAGTAGAGTCCTGATGCAGTGCATATTAGCCTCCCAAGGCTGTTTGATGACTCTTCCAAAAGATAGAATTCGAATTTGCTGAGTTGAGCAAAACCCCTATATTTTTGCCTTTGAAAAATGTACCAAACTTGATTAAAACACCTCTTCTTTGCCTTATCCATCAAAGTAACCATTGGATCTGACTTGATAATTCACCACCTGTCTATTCCAAGAGGTTTCATCTCATTTTGATTCGAAAATTCCTGATCTGGGTGAAATTTCAAGTATTCTGGTCATTACAGGCTTTCGGTGGTTAAGAGGGTCAAATTTAAGCCTCTTAACCACCGAAAGCATTGCTTTTTGGTGGTTAAGAGGTGCGAAATTTAAGCCTCTTAACCACTGAAAGCCTGTAGCTTTCAAAAATAGATCTGCGGCAAATAGATTTGCTTGAGAATCGCAACAGCTTGGATTTTCTTCGATTTAGATGACAAATGGCTCCATAATCAACAATTAAACTCGAATTTCACTTGGCAACCGTTAAAAATCATGGGATTATGATCTTTTGAGTGTGAGTTTGCATGAGGAAATCATGGGATCATGATAAGAAAAACAATGATTTCCGAATCAAATTGATTATTAATAAATCCAGCTGCAATTCGAATTTGAAATAGAAATCAAATGAAATCACCATGATTATTTGTCTTCGTGGCTGAAAATAATAAAGACCCATGTGGAAAATCAATTATGTTATCCCAAATCATATATGAATTTCTGTGCCTCGCCAAGCTTTGATGAAGAATTGATAGATGGAGATTCAGAGGACAATCTGGAATCAAAACTTCTGTAACTTCTTCTACAGGCTTGACGTTCAAATATAATTTACCTTGAACAGTTAAACCTTCACAGGAATTTTTTCCATGTGAAGAACTATCCATTTGATGAAAATTTTGTCAAGAATCGTGCTGCTAACTCCTTGTATAACTAACTGTATAGCCTGATCACTTGATTCCCCAAGAGGAAAGCAGTTTGACCTGTTAAGGCAAAATACATAAGCACAATAAACAGAAGCCTGGGCAATCTGTAAAAAACACTGATCTTGCAGGGAACTTTTGACTGCCTTCCCAAGCTCTAAATCCAGATCTGATTGCACCATTGGAAATATTATGATCTGTAGATGTCAATCGACCATTTCAACATGCAAAACAGACATTCCAAGGCTGAGAAAAATGATTTTTCCGAAAGGCATTTTTTTATGGAAATTCTATACTTTCGGTGGTTAACTGTACTCGGATTTAAGCATCTTATCCACCGAAAGTGCTTCTTTTCAGTGGTTAATGAGCATGAAAAGGCTCCCCTAAACCACCAAAAATAGAAACTTTTCCAAAAATCAAAATTGACAAATTTCGATTACCTGCATAAATGCAAATGACCCTAGGGCTTCTTAGGTTGTAGTTTGACTCGAAATTAGGCTTGAGAACTCGGCTTTGGCTTGGGTCTTTATATATCACTGTGCACTTTGACTTTGTATTGAAAACACTTGATGTGCAGACCTGGAACTTGGCATATATGAACATATATATTTCTTTGTCCATAATATGAGATATAAAACATAAAAATAAAACATTTTTTTTTATAATCTCTATAACATAGACTAAAGAAAAATGAATGACATTATTTGTATCATGTATTTTAGGTTCGGAGGCATAGAAACAAAGGAGTTGTGAGCAGAGTAATCAAATAGGAGCTTAATGAGCACTATGAAGGTTAATATACTGGCCAAGAGTCTGAAGAAGATGATAAATGAAATAAAGAGTGATAGAAATGCTCATCAAAATACCAGTGCGTATTTGATCGCTAACATCTGGCTCCAACTGGGATGGAGACCTCCTTGCGAGGTTTCCAAGAACTCAGTAGTTCCAGTCACCTTTTCTATTTGTCTATGGAGTCATTAAGCATTTAGCACTGATCCCTTGTATACATGTAGCTTACATGCAATCTGTCTGCTTATTCATGAACTTAACAACTGAAAAAGATCTAGCTACTCGTATGATGAGCTTATTCTTCTGTCTACTCCTACACTAACCAACCATACTGCCTCTTGGTTAAGTAAATGTTGAGTTCCATAATAACCATCCAAGTAACTTCAAAAATGAAGAAACCTTGTCTCTATCACTTCTCAACAACTGATGTTTGAAATGTGAGAATGGTGAATAAAGCTCATTCATAAAACTATACTTACCCACAAACAACGACAAGCTAAGGAAATCTGAAATCTTCAGACCCTTTGAAAAATATACGTCCATGAAAGCTGCCACTGGATCCTTAAAAGGAAGATAAGTAACATGCTTCTCCTCGGAAAACAGCAGCACATCTATGGCAGTCTCCTGCTCAGCCATGGCTATTCCTTTGTTGGAAAACTGATCACCTTCTTGTTCCCTTGATCTCAAATTTTGATCATTAATCATCACAACTTCCTCTTCAAAAAAGTTCTCAGAAGATGATGATAAGACAGTATTAAAATCATATGAACAAGGATTAGTTAAAAACATATAATTTCCTATGCAATCATCAGTCATCATTGGCTCTTCCTGATTTACGAACTGATCATAAGCTTCACATGCATACCTGTCTCTGGAATACTCAGCGAACACTGAAAAATCTGACCCTGAAACTAAATTGAACTTACATGTTTGCTGCTATCCCAAATCTTCTCTAACCTCATTACTCTCCTTCTCAAAATCTGAAGTACATTGATATTCTGCTTGCTCATGCACTTGAAAATTTTCGAAGAAATCTCGATCTCGGATCTTTCGGGAAACATGAATGTTTTCCTTGAATTCTTGAGCATCTTCAAACAACTGGGTTAAGGATGAAGACTCCTTTTCTAGTAGAAGAAGGACAAGATTTGAATGAAGACCCATGACATAATATATCATGGCAATTGTCTCTGTAGGCCTGACCTCCAAAGGCATGTCATGATAAACATGGTAGAACCTTCTGTTAAAAACAGGCAAGGCTTCATCCTGCTCTCGTTTCAAAGCATAGAAATCAGCAAGG
>JZKD02S1593237.1:201889-219724 GCA_000966675.3 Picea glauca
GTTACTATAATACACCTTTATTTCTCTTACTATAATACATTAAACTAGTATATTACACTTGGATCATGTTTAATTGATAAATTTGTATCTTATTTTCCCCCTTTTCTAGTTATCTAACCCTAAATTGTCATCTTTAAACATTATTAAACAAAATAATCTTTGATCTTCCTTCATATTATTAAATATTAAATATTATCAAATGTTATCAAATATTATTAAATATTTGACATTATTAAATATTATTAACTGTTATAGTATTGTAATCTCAATAGACACATTGATCATTCTCATTAACTTTTATCCAACTGTTATCTTCACTCTCACCTATTTATTTCATACCTCGGCTCTCTTTAACCTACATCTGAGCTTTTTGGTTGTCCCTAATGATGGGTTGAGTCTCCACTCGAATCATTGGACGTTTCAAAACTAGGTACATAGTTATTATCCATAAACACTCTCAAAAACATGTTTATCTAGTGTTTCATTTATTTCTTTTTACGTGTTTGGGAGCCTACGAAAACTTTCAAGCATGTTATAAGATATCACAATTTGTTTTGTAGAACTAAACAAAATTCAACATATTCAATTCAAAATATCATATATTACCTTCCAGGGATAGGTGTTGTCTTCCATTCATTTATGAATTCACTTTCCTTTGCTTCCTCCTTTATATTCTTCCATTCCCTCTTGGGAATAGCCATTGGATGATCATACTTATGGTTCTTTTTCAATTGAACCTTATATTGATCTCTGACATATTTCAAATAAGTACTGACCCTCGAGGTGATTTTAGACTTGTGGAATAAATCACCAAACAATCCGAACATATGGTCTATAATATAATTTTTCAAATATTTATTATGGACATTCCACCATGTGCGAATGGTGGGACCTAAGATCTCTAGACCCTTGTCCTGCAAGGTCCTATAAAAAATATTGTTTCTTGAAAAATGATATGATAATTAGATTAAAATAATATGAAATATCTAGGTTTCAATCAAATTGTAGGAACTATTTAACATGTTCAAAAATACCTGGGATTTTTTGTATCTTCAAGGGAAGCAATTTTTCATCCACCAAATATCTTATGGAGAGTTTTCTCGAGCTTTGAACACATGTTTCCCCAGGATAAAAGTTCTTTGACTGCGTAGAATCAATATCCTCATGAGATTCACCCTGTAGGCCCTCATGTGCAGTTGGGGTGTCTCATGGGCCCCATGAGTTTCAGTTCTCTAAGCCACGGATGGAGACAGAAATAGCCTCATGGGTATGTGTCTCATTCTAGGATATTGTGGTTTTTGTGCATCACTGCCACCACCAGGGTCCCCATCACCAGAATGCCTCGTCGGATCCAAAAATTCCTATAGAAAGAAAATGTTAGAGTATTTTTCATATAACAATATCAGACAAGATTTCATAAATCAATGTATGTCAGAAACAGATTTTTTTTTAAATTGCACTTACCCCAAATTATTCTATATCCTACCTTAAAATTTTCTTCCTTTCTTTTCCCTCATATGTAAGTGGATTAGACCTAGCCAATTCAATGAGTTTCCTATTTTCCTTTCTCAAGGAATTTCAAATTTCTTCCATCAGGTTGATGGAATCATATATTTCATTCCACACATCATCATGCTCTGATGGTGTGCTCATATACATCAACAAATAAACATGTTAATTCAATTATTGTAAGGAAGAATTGATATAAAAATAATTGTTATACCTACTGTGATATAGTCAATTCCTTCCCACAATCACCCTACCACATTATAAGATGCATGAAAATTTAGAATGTTATAAAATAATCTAAGAAGCATGAGTTGTTAAAATGTATGTTAAAGATATAAAAAGGAAAACATTAATTACAGGTTTGGTATACTGGTAGAACATATTTACCCCCATAATAGGAGTGCTTCCGTCAACTTGATTAAAATTGTAATTGATCAAAAACTCTTCCCTTGCATCTATTGTTTTCACTGCACATACAAATATTTGATTTCCTTAACACACCTTAAATATACAATTGGGTTTATTTATTGTTGTCTTAGGTATTGTACTATTAATAATCCCTGCAAAATTTCCCAACACCTTTGACCTTCCATCAATGTACATCGTTGATCCTTTATTGCAATCACTATCTTTTAGCTGTATATAATTTGTAGTGATTGGATATCACCGCATAGTTGGCATATATCAGACAAGCCTCAACCAATATCCATAGTTGTAGCATGTTCTGACATATTTCATCAACTCAACAAGTCCTCAATTTTTCACCTTTATTCCATCCATGGAGAATATACCCAGAACATGTATGGATGACAGAGTTGTTCGATAAATCCTCTCATTAACATAGAAGTCAGTGTCCAATTGAAGAAGTTCATTCAGTACTCATGGTATCACTATATGTTTGTACCTAAAAGGTACCTCGATGTCACCTATGCTCTCATTGTCATAATAATATGATCCTCCTTCAGCAAGAAACAATTCCATGCACCTACAAAATTTATTCTGGCTTTTTCACCTCTAGTTTATCTCTCCCTCTCAGATGTGTTGGATGTAACACTTTAACCATTCGCATTTGAAATTCCCTCGCTCGAGGATGATAGCTCTGATAGGTATCTGTTTGGTTTTACCTACACTCTATGAAATGAGAAAATGTAGTTAGTGACGATATGATTGAATTTATCCACATGCTTCACCTGAATATACATCATCAAAATTCATGTGTGAAGCATGATCATAATAATCACATGTAAACATTGGGTTGACACGAGTCACACTTTTTTCTTTGGTGAAGATGGAATAAGTGTCAAAATAAGACTTAGATGGAATGAGGTTTCATACTAAAGGTGGGGATTGTAAGTTGCACCTGTAAGTAATTATATTAGGTGGTAATATCCACTGGTGTCTATACTTATGATCATATAGACACCCTATTGTATCATTTAACAAATGAGTAAAATAACCTAGGCATCAAAAACTCGGCACAAGCATCACTTCACAACCTTTCACAATCCTTTTTATAGATCTGTAACTTGCTCTTCTACTACCCATGGATATTCGTGATTTCCTCCACTACAACCCACTTACATCCACGCCCTTATGACCTGTAACCCAAAGATGACCTCAGAAAATAGGGTTACCAGTTTTCTTCAACTTTGATACTTTCACCTTTGACCTTCCTTCACAACCTTAGACTTGCTTCATCAGATTAAACCTCATATATTCCAATAAAAGATAAACCATATCACTTATTCACTTAGAGATATTCAATAGAATGTGTGTGTGAATGTGTTTATGAGAGACTCCTTGAGGTGTATTTATAGTTTTTCTAAGTAGCAGGTTTCCTTTCTTTATGAATTCTTGTTACGACCACTTTACCCTTTGAATAATGATGTGTAACCAACTAGGGGCTTCTTTACCATTCTTTGGGGCTTCCAAATTCACAAGGCCATATCTCACTAACCATGAGGATCCATGTGGCATTCAACATATCACCAAAAATGGCACGATGAGCACTATACATCTATGAGTATCTTACCTGCATCTTCTTAGAATCATGTATTCTATACCTTCTAAGAATATCATGAATCCTTATAATATGTCACAAACTGTCCATAACTCTGTTACTCAACTATCCACATTGTTGACTCATCTATCACCGTATTGTTCTAAAGAATTCTCTATTGCAACTATTCACTGATGCATGCATGCGACCACTGCTTCTCAATCGATCAATATATCATTTTGTACTTCTTGTAGAGGACTACTCTGAATCTATCTTCTAAAACTCTACTAGCTTCTCGAAAGATAGTTCTTTGATCTATCTCAGCTACTGCATAGACTCCCCCTATTCAATATCTATATTACTAGGAGTTTCCCAGCCAGATGGCACAAAACAATACATGTTATGATGTAGATTAATATTCCTCTTCATCTATGGAGACATCTTCCTCTCCATCCTCTTTCTAAATTCTATTATCATCTTAGGTCTTTTCATCTTCTTCTTCATTATGTTCTTGAATTCCAACACATTCTTGTTTTACTGTAAATTCATCATGATCTTGTGTTGCTGCAAATCATGTAAGTACGATTCCTTGGACATATTCTTCATTTACCTTCTCTTATTGTTTTCCACTTCTCTTACAAGCCTTGTTGTATCTTTCATTAGTATTTTCTTTCACGAGAAGCTTTATCATGCTTCTACAATATCTAGCTATGCGCCCATAGTTGTGGCATTTGTGACATCAATAATATGTGGATCCACATAAGAATTTATTGTCTGATCATTTATTTCATAAGCCCTGCAATCTATATCTTTATGTACAAGGTTAGTACAATTAAAACAATGACCATAAAATAAATTTACATACCTAGGAGTGAATGATCTTCTTTTTGGTGTAGTCCTTCTAAAATCCTACCTTGGTTGATCAAGATCTTCTCTTTGGTTGTTTCTTTCACAATGATTGAAACTTCTTTATTGTCTGAATGTAGAAGGTTTTTTGTATTCATTCCTTTCTAATTGTTGTTGACCATGATTCCTTCCTTTGATAAATTCTACATATCTCCTTTTCTCTATTTATTTTTTCATGGAACTTGAACCTTTATCAAAATGAACATTCTTGTATCCTAGTCTATATTTGTCATTGTATGGATTTAGAATGTTGAGAATGTTTTATAACACTTGAGAACTTTTCAATTTCTTGTTGATATTGTTGACTTCATTTCTCAATGTCATGATTTCCTTTTCAATCTTGTCACACTCTTTTTCTTTCTTTATCATATGTATCTTCATTACTTCTTCCTTTATTTTCCCTTCTTCGATTTGGGTTTTCAAGTATATTTTTCTTCTTTGAATGATTTGTTTTTCTTCCTTTCTTTCTTCAGCTCAATTAAATCACTGATTAATTATTCCTCAAGATCCACTTCACCTTATTCGTCGTTTTTATTATTTTTCATAGCCATAAAGAGTACTCTCTCTGAGTCACTATCACTTTCAGCATCTTCATCAGATGAAGAACTTTCTTCTCTTGAGTAGATATTTTTCTTGAATATTTTCCTTTTATCTTTCCCATTTCCCTTTTGACATTTGTTTTATTTCTTAGGATCTTCCTCTTTATCACTATCTAACTTATTAACATAAGGAAACTTATTTGCAAAATGACCAATTTTACCACAATTAAAACATTTTAAGGGAAGCATACCTTTGTACTTGTCGGTTCCTCTTTTCAACTTTCTGACGAAATTTTCCATTTCTTCATCTTCTTTCAAATCATCACTAGAGTTTCAATCTGACTTTACATGTTTGTTTTTCTTCTTTTTCTTAGATGCCTTAAATGTTTCTTAATTCATGACTGGATTATCTTTTTCTATCCTCATATCAGAGGTAGTGAGTATCCCATGTAACTCATCCATGGTCATTGTAGCTAGGTCCACTCTTTCTTCTAGAGATGAAATCTTTGAGTCAAATCTCATTGGTAGAGATATTAATACCTTTTTAACAATGACTTGTTCTTTGATTTTGTCTCCCAGACCCTTGATATTGTTCAATATTTCATTGACTCGTAGAAATTAAGTTTTTTTTTCCATCTTCATTCATATTCAATTGTTCAAACTTGAATCTAAAGGTTTGAAGTTTATCTTCTTTGAATTTGGCATCTCCTTCATATATATTCTTCAGTTTGTCCCATATTTCTTTTGTGGATTCACAGTGCATAACCTTGGTGTATATTGATTTAGTCAAGACATTTAGAATATCATTTTTGGATCTTGTATTATTATCTTCAAGTTTATTTCCATCATTATCTGTCAAGGGAGTGGTTGGTGCTTTTTATCCATCTACTACTTCTCACCAAACATCAAATCCTTGTTCCTGCACATGTGTTTTCATTCTTATGCTCCATAAGGCATAGTCCTTGCCATCAAACTCTGGTATTCCAATATTAGCATAATAAATTTATCCTTCTAGTGGTTAGAATACTTCTTGAAGGACTATCTGATACCAATTTTTGGATTACAAAGAGGGGGAGGGGGGTGAATCAGTAATGAGAAATAATACCACTTTTAACCACAATATATATTCTTTAACTTTACCAACAATTTTCAATAGTTTATCATCAATGTCTCATATATGACTTCATTCAATATATATATCATAAGCATGTAATCATAAGAAACATCACATCAACATCACATCAAGAACATAGTACACCAATATTTACATGGAAGCCCAAATGGGAGAAAACCACAAAATGATTTTTTATATATATCAAGAATTCATTCATAGGAAGCACCAAATTCCAAATTATCCAACTGCAATTGGAAGGAGGATCCAACTCCCTGTTCTCAGACTTGAACCTGAAGGAAGCTACAACTCTCTGAATTCTCTAGCTCCAACCAGAAGGAGACTACAACCCCCTAATTATCAGGCTCAAACCTGAAGGAAGATCCAACTCCCTAATTCTCTGGCTCCAGCCAGAAGGAGGATACAACCTCCTGATTCTCAGGCTTCAACCCGAAGGAAGCTCCAACTCCCTAATTCTTTGGATCAAACCGGAAGGAGGATACAACCCCCTTTCCTTTCCCCGTCCTGCCACTCTGAAATACAAGTGTAGAACAACTATCACTACCAAAATCATTGCCATTATCACTGTCACTGTCACTTTCACTGTCACCGTCCCTGTCACTGTCACTTCCACTATCATTGCAACTATCATTATTAGTGTCACTGTCAATGTTACTGTCACTGTCACTATCACTATCATTGTACCTATCAATTCCACTATCACACCAACCTGTATAACCCGTCACTATCTCATCCACGAAATTAGATCCACTCTCATCTACATGCACGTCATGCAAAGATCACCAAGAGAATATCTCAAACCACATGCTCAACATCACCAACACATGCCTCTGCACCAATATCACCAACATACTATGACAAAATATGTTCTTGTACCATACCACGTACCAAAATTGTACCATGCATCAATCATACATCAACCTGCACCAAAATATGTACCATAAAAAGTGCATCAACAATGCACCAAACCTATACCATACCAAGTGTCAATCATGTACCATATCATGTATCATACTGTTAGCACTCTGTAAATCTTGTATGGCTAATAGAAAAATGACTGAGGTAACTGTTTCAACCTACTTTAGAGCTGGGGAACTAGCCTGCTCAACTCAGAGAGTGCTCTCTCGTGTCATTGGGTAATTCTTTGGAAATCGGTGGCTAGATTTGGTTTGTTTTGGGGTTTTGAATAAATTTGCTGGCAATGAAGGGGAGGAACATTCAGGGCTATGGATTCAAAATTATGAAAGTGAATGAAAACAATGATTAGCTGATAGAACTCTCCAGAGGATAAAGGCTAAATGAGGTGATGAATCTGAGTTATATTTGAATTTAAGTAGAGTGTAGGAAGATAGAGAAAACAAATAACTGCATCAGAGAATTACTGAAATGAATTCTTAATTCATTAAGAAGAAAATTACATAGTTTAAATTGCTTAAGTTGATAGCATCACAGGATGAATTTTGATCTTTTAACTATCCAATTTAAACAACAAAAAATGTAAATGGAATAAAATATCACAGGAAATACATACAATGAAGGAAGAAAAAACTCATATCACCAACATTAGAATCTTTTCATAGAGACTTCAAAAGCTTCTTCATATATATTCAATTCAGCTTTAGAAATTTACAATAGAGTTCACAGTAACCAAAAAGGTTCCCTTGCACTTCTGCCAACATTAATTCATGCAAATGTCCCAGTATTTATACAATTTGATTAAAATGGATGAAACTGAAACGTTTTAGCTTCAAATAATTTCAACTGACATTTTCGACATATGAACCGATTTGCAATAATTACACAAAAGACATTTCAAAACTAGGAACGTATTTCCATGACTGCTCATCTTCCTTTACGACATATGGCTCGTCCTGATCTTCTATCAAACTTGCTGGTTTGGTGACACTTGGAGGTCACTTACTGGTTCCAGGAAAACTTCATTTCATCTTTCCCAACTGCATGATTTCCTTCCATTGGGAGTCAGAAGGAATCTCGTAATCCATCATCTCCTTAATCAAAATCTCCAGGTTAATTCATGTGGCATAGGACATAATCGATAGACCAATCTTCACTATTTTATATTGATTCAAAATTTCAAAGTCTGTGGTCAACTACTCTACCAGACTTGGGCCATTCAGAATTTCCTCCATAGCTTCAAATTTGGAATGGTCCATCCTACACAGAGTGAGGAGAGAATTGTAGTCTTCTTGACTGTATAATTTACCTTTACCATCCCAAAATGGTGGGACGCCCTTGATAAACAATTGTTCAAATGCATCCTTTAACTCCTGCATCTTGTGTTCCATTTTCATAGCTTTGTTTTGAACCAATTTGAGCAAGTTCAGTTTGGCGATGATCCTCCTGTTGGTCAATTTTCACAGGTTTTGACATTAATGTCAAACTTGAAGCTGCAAGGTGGTTTGTTGAGAGTTCCTTTAGAATTCAGGAATTCGAAGATTGCAAGTTGAGAGATTCGAGAATTCAGATATTGCAAGTTGAGAGATTCAGGAATTTGGAGATTGCAAGAATTCACGATTCAATCCAGACCGTTGGATCATGGAGGGTCGAGGATTGTCGATCCAATGTAAGAAGAAATCGGATATCGAGAATCAAAGAAAGGAGGAGCTCCAACCTTCGACATCGTGATATGTGAAATCACGAAATGCAAAGTCTCGATGGGATCAGGACCATCTAATCACGAAAGGCTGTGGGCCATCGATCGGAGCGCAAAGTCCCGATGAGATCAGGACCATCTGATCACGAAAGGCCATGGGACCATCGATCAGAGAAAATTGGATATCGGGAAATCAAAAGTCAAAGGAAGGAAATGTGAGAGCATTCCAAGTCACGAAATGCCAAAACCTAAAATGCAGAAATGGAGAAATGGAGAAATGCCTATTTTGTGTAGGTTGTGGTTACTACCAGTGGTCATATGAGAGGGAGGAGCTAGGATGAAGCTAAGCCCCATTTCGTGGATTGCAACTTGAAGTGTCGAGACACTTCATCACAAGAATGTCGAAATGCCAAAATGCGAAAAACATTTTAGTTAAGTCTGTGGTCACAACCAATGGGAACATGGTTTAAACACAAGTGTCTTGCTGAAATGCCTGAGGGTTATTCTATGCTGAGTCAAAACAAATGTATTATCATCGAATGGTGCTGGTTAAATATTTAAACTAATCATGTGGATATTGTTCTTCTCGATTCCTTGACCAATAATAATTTATGTAAGGTAGTTGTTAAGTTATTGTAACTGAATCTTCGATGCTTGAGGGTTTTGGTGTACGATTTGGATGTATAGGAATGAAATGGAAAACAAATATTGGTGGAGATGGTTTAGGGATTTTTGTTGCTCTTGAATATAAAGGAGGAAATTAGTTTTATCTCTAAAATTGAAATAAACAGAATTATAGACATACAGAGACGATGAAAACAGAGAATTAATGAAGCGCAGAGAAATATGAAGAAAGAGAACTCGAGATCAATTGATTGAAAATGATACAGGTCCAGAGGATTTATGCAAAGAAGTTCATGAAAGCAGCATGAAATATACATAGGTGCAACAATTCTGATTTTCTTTGAAAGGTTCTTATTGACAGAGAAGGATTACAGGGTGGTAGCGAGGAGCAAGGGGAGATTGTAAAAGTCTCATGTACAAGTTGGTGCTTGTACATCTGGGAGTTGTAGATTTCATTCAGTAGGTGTTGAAGAAACAGAGGTAGCAGCCTCATCTAGGTTGTATCTTAGATAAAATAAGAATGTAAAGAGAAGTTGGAGCTTGCCTTTCATTCATAAGAAGAAGAGGTTTTTCCTTTTTGGGTTTCCTCATGAAAAATCACCGTGTCACTATTTCATTTATGTGATTGTATATTTATTGGTTAAATGTATTACTGCAAGTTAAATGTTAAAGGCATGATTTATTGATTAATAAGTAATCATCATATAAAATGAAAGAAATTTTATACAACTGATTCACCCCCCCCCCCTCTTAGTTGACCTATCCTGTTCAACAATTGGTATCAGAGTAGGTTACTTCAAGATATCAGTTTAACCACTGGAATTGTTTGATCATTCATAATGGATAAGAAGTCAGAATTTACATAACATGGTTTGCCTTTATTTGATGGTCATAATTATTCTTTTTGGAGTATCGGGATGAAGTTGTTTTTACAGACTCAAGGAGTAGATATCTGGCAGGCTGTACTAAATGAATATAAAACCTCAACAACCATTCCAATAGATGCTACAGGTAAGAGACTCTATGAGAGTAATTCCAAAGCTATGTATGCAATACTAGGAGGTCTAGTAGGGTCAGAATTTGTTAAAGTTATGCATTGTGCATCAGCAAAAGAAATATGGGATAAATTGAAAAATGTATATGAAGGAGACACTAAGGTAAAGAGTGTTAAGCTACAATCATATATAAATCAATTTTAAAGTCTGAAAGTGGAATAATATGAAGATATAGCTACCTACTTTCTTCGTATTGATGAAGTAGTTAACACCATGACAGGTTTAGGAGAAACAGTTAATAATAATATTATTGTGAAAAATGTACTTAGATCACTTCCTGCAATAATTGATTCAAAGATATCTGCATTAGAAGAAAGAACAGATCTTGATGCCTTAGAAATGGATGAATTACATGGAATACTAATAGCATATGAGATGACAACCTCTAATGAGAATTCTTTCAGGAAAGAAGCATCTTTCAAGGTAGCAAAGAAACATAAGAAAAAGGTTGAAGCAGAAATCAGCAGTCATGAGGAGTCAGAAGGTGATGTGGAAGAAGAAATTCTTTTTAAAAATCTGAAAAGAGGTACTGGAAAATATAAAGGTAAGCTCCCTCTGAAATGTTTTGGTTGTGGTAGAATAGGACATTTTGATTCTAAGTGTCCTTACAATAAGCATACCGATAATGAAGAAGACAGTGATAGAAAACCTAAGGAATTCAAGAACAGACATAAGAAGCTTTTTCAAAGAAATACTTACAAAAAGAAAATCCCATATATAAAAGATGACAGTGATATTTCATAATCTTATGAGAGTGATGACAATTCATATGTACAACTTTTTATGGCTATAGACAAATAGGATGATCAGTCTGGTGAAGAAGAATAAGGTGAAGTTGATCTAGAAGTTGAACCGGTAAGTGCTTTAAGTGAATTAAGAAAAGTGAGAAGAGAATGCAAACGTTTTAAAAGAGAAATTGAGAATCTAGAATTTGAATTACAGAAATCAAATGGTTTGATTGGGAGAACTGAAATCATGGTAGTTGACTTAAAACTTAAAATATAAGAGGCTAGAGTGACTGAAGAAGCTCTAACTAAAATGCTTGCAGAAAAGGATAAGGAAAATGAAGGTTTAAAAATTGAAGTAGTCTCATTAAGAAAGAAAGTACAAGAAAATAACATGAATCATAGTTCTCAAGTGTTGGATCAAATTATTAGTAGTCAAAGATCAACATATGATAAGACTAGAATTGGTTATAAATTTGCAGTGACTAATGGAAGTTCTAGTTCAAGTGTTGAGAAAGCAGGTACAAAGGATAATCATGAGAAAATTACTAGCAAGAAGATGGAATCAGAAAGGCAAGAAGAAAATCAGGCTTCAACAGTGCATAGAAGAAGTTATGGAAGACATCAAAACAAGTTTGAAGGCCATTGTTTATTTTGTTATAAGTATGGACATAAGGCTACATTTTACAATAGTTTTTCAAGAAAGATAAATGCACATAACAGTCATGAAAGGTCTAATTTTGAATATGGAATAGGACATGGTAAAACTAGTCAAAACAATATAAACTACTCTTACAATAGATTTGACGCCTTAAGATATGAGACTAAATGTTATAAGTGTAACAAATTTGGGCATGTGTCAAGAAATTTTCCTATGAGTTTTCAGAAATTTAATGAACCCACTTACACAGATCTGAAAACCAAATGTTGGAAAAAAAAAAGTGAAAATCTGAACACTGAAAAATGCACTATAACTCTACAAGCAGAACATAAAGTAAAATGGGTTGTGGATAGTGGTTGTTCAAAGCATATGACAGGTAGAAAGAAACTCTTTGTTGAACTAGATGAAGGAAAAGAAGGTACTTTCACCTTTGGAAATGATCAATCAGCTAGGATAGTTGGAAGAGGAACTGTATGTCTAAACAACAGGAAAATCATGGCTGAAAATGTCTTATTGGTTGAGGAAATGGAACATAACTTATTGAGTGTAATTCAAACCTATGATAAAGGCATTTTTATGATTTTTGATTCAAAAGGATGTCAAATCAGGGATATAAAATCAAATAAACTAGTTGGAACAACCACAAGAACTTCAAGCAACATTTACATACTAGATGAAGAAAAAGAAAAATGTTATCTTGGGAGTGAAGATGAAAGATGGTAGTGGCATAAAAGATTTGGACACATTAACTTTGAAAATATGATTCAGATGAATAAAAAGGAAGCAATAAAAGATTTACCTGTCATAAAGAATCTTTCAAGTTCTGTCTGCAAGCAATGCCAACATGGTAATCAAACTAGAGTTAAATTCAAAACCAAAGAACATTCAACAACTAAACCATTGGAAATAGTACATGATGATGTTTGTGGACCTATGAGAACAACAGGATTAAAAGGAGAAATATATTTTCTACTGTTTGTGGATGAGTTTACTAGAATGACATAGATGTTTTTTATTGAAAAAGAAATCTGAAACTTTTAACTGTTTTCAAATCTTTAAGGAGTCAACTGAAAATGAATGTGACATGAAAATCAAATGTTTAAGATCATATAATGAAGGAGAATTTGTGTCTAAATAATTCAATGGGTACTGTGATGAAAATGGGATAAGAAGACATTTTTTTGTTACTGAAACACCTCAACAAAATGGAGTGGTTGAAAGGAAAAATAGGATTGTTATGGAGATGGCTACAACTATGCTCAATGAATCTAAACTAAGCAATATACTGTGGCATCAAGATATTCATACTTCGATTCACATTTTGAATAGAATCTTGCTGAGAAACAATCATTTTAAGACACCCTATCAGTTATGGAAAGGCAGACCATCTAGTGTTAAAAATTTCAGAATTTTTGGCAGTAAATGTTATATCAAAAGAATTGAGAAGCATTTGGGAAAGTTGGATTCTAGAAAAGTTGAAGGTATTTTAGTTGGGTATTCCTGTTCAAGGAAAGTTTATAAATGTTACAACTTCAGATTGAACAAAATAGTTGAATCCATAGATGTGATTTTTGATGAGTCCTCATTTTTGAAGTCCAAATCTAAACAAAAGAATCATCAAATATATGAGATAGATGACAAGCATAAAATGAATGATGAGGTAAGTGAAATAGAAGAAACTAAGGTAGTTGACAGTGGAAAATTAATTCCTACTTTGATACAGGGCACAACTCCATCCAAAAGCATGACTCCATCAAAGACTCCAAGCAAGAGAATACAGAAAAATCACCCTGAAGAATAGATAATTGGTGACATAAATGCAGGTGTTGGAACAAGAAGTAGAAGGAAAGAATCCACCTCAACTCATGAACAAGTATCTTTACTTTCTCTGTTTGAACCCAAAAGTATTGAAGAAGCAATTAAAGATGAGTACTGGATGAAAGCAATGAATGAAGAACTTAGTCAAATAGAAAAGAATAAGACATGGGAATGGGTTCCTAGACCTTTGAATAAGAATGTCATAGGGGATAAATGGGTTTTCAAAAATAAGATGGATGAAGCAGGTAAAATAACTAGAAATAAGGCTAGATTGGTTTGTAAAGGGTATGCACAGGTAGAAGGAATATATTATGGAGAAACGTTTTCTCCTGTTTGAAGAATGGAATCCATTAGAATGATTCTAGCTTATGTTAGTTCTAAACACATTAAAGTTTACTAAATGGATGTAAAGTATGCATTTTTGAATGGTGATTTATAGGAAGAAGTATATATGGAACAACCAGATGGTTTTCAGGTACAAGAAGTAGAACAGTATGTTTACAGGTTGAAAAAGGAATTGTATGGGATGACGCAAGCACCAAGGGCTTGGTATTCTAGACTTGACAATTACTTGAGGTAGCAAGGATTTAGGAAAGGTAACACTGATAGTAATCTTTACATTAAAGAAGAAAATGATAGGCTGATATTTGTTGAGATATATGTAGATGATATCATTTTTGGTAGTGATGATGATAGGCTCAGTAAACAGTTTGTTGAAAGTATGCAGAAAGAGTTTGAGATGTCCATGCTAGGAGAAATGAAGTTTTTCTTAGGCTTGCAAATTACTCAATATGATAAAGGTATTTCCATTTCTCAAACCAATTATATCAATGAAATGCTTAAGAAATTTCAGATGGAAGATTCTAAACCAGTTGGCACTCCCATGCTTAGTGGCTGTAAATTAAGTAAGTTTGATGGTACTACAGATGTTGATCAGACAGTGTACAGATCTATGATTGGTAGTATTCTTTATGCTACAGCTACAAGACCTGATATTATGCATGCAGTTTGTCAAGTTGGCAGGTTTCAGGCTTCACAAAAAACTTCTCATCTACTTGCAGTCAAAAGTATTTTTAGATATCTTAAGGGGACAACAAAGTATGGTTTGTGGTATCCTACAAATAATTAGCTTGATTTATATGCTTTAATTGATGCTAATTGGGCAAGTTGTGTTGATGACAGGAAGAATACTAGTGGAGCAACATTTTTTCTTGGAGTATGTCTTGTAAGTTGGTCAAGTAAAAAACAATCAGCAGTGTCTCTGTCTACTGCTGAAGCAGAATACATAACAGCTGCAACTTGTTGCACTCAGGTTCTATGGATGAAACAGATGCTGGAAGATATACATATTTATTATGATGAACCTATAACTATCTTCTGTGATAATACCAGTGCAATTAGTATTTCTAAAAATCTTGTTATGCATTCAAAAACAAAGCACATTCCCATCAAATTTCATTTTCTAATAGAGCAGGTTATGTCTAATGTTATTAAACTAGAATATGCTGGCACAAAGAATCAAATTGAAGATGTATTTACTAAACCTTTACCTAAAATGCAATTTGAAAGTCTCAGGGATCAGTTGGGGGTTTACCCTCGGTAATTTCATTTCATTCTCAAAGATTGCAAGGGCTTCATAATAATTTCTTTTTGGTTATCAAACTGCACAGGTTTATTGACTATTTTGATAGGGTGAGTTGCTGTTGAAATGAAATATATTTACAAGTGGTTTTCTTTGCTCAAGAGGAGTCTGGTTGATTCCTTTTCCATATATGTCAAAAGGGGGAGAAGAGATTTAAAGTTTTCCATCAATGCCAAAGGGGGAGTTTGTTGGTCAGTTTGCACAGGTTTTGTCATTAATGTCAAACTTGAAGCTGAATAGTGGTTTGCTGAGAGTTGCTTTGGAATTCGGTAATTCAGAAATTGCAAGTTGAGATATTCGGGAATTCAGAGATTGCAAGTTGAGAGATTCGGGAATTCGAAGATTGGAAGAATTCGCAATTCAATCCAGACCGTTGGATCATGGAGGGTCGAGGGTTAATCTATGCTGAGTCAAAACAACTCTATGATCATTGAATGGTGCTGGTTAAATATTTAAACTGATCATGTGGATACTATTCTTCTTGATTCCTTGACCAATAATAATTTATGTAAGGTAGTTGTTCAATTATTGTAACTGAATCTTCGATGCTTGAGGGTTTTGGTGTATGATTTGAATGTATAGGAATGAAATTGAAAATAAATATTGATGGACATGGTTTAGGGATTGTTGTTGCTCTTGAATAGAAAGGAGGAAATTAGTTTTATCTTTGAAATTGAAATAAACAGAGTTATAGACATATAGAGACGATGAAAACAGAGCATTAATGAAGTGCAGAGAAATATGAAGAAAGAGAACTGGATATCAATTGATTGAAAATAATAGAGGTCCAGAGGATTTATGCAAAGAAGTTCATGAAAGCAGCATGAAATATAAACCGGTGCAACCGTTCTGATTTCCTCTGAAAGGTTCTTATTGACAGAGAAGGATTACAGGGTGGTAGGAAGGAGCAAGGGGAGACTGTAAAAGTCTCATGTACAAGTTGGTGCTTGTACATCTAGGAGTTGTAGCTTCCATTCAGTAGGTGCTGAAGAAATAGAGGTAGGAGCCTCATCTAGGTTGTAGCTTAGATAAAATAAGAATGTAAAGAGAAGTTGGAGCTTTCCTTTCATTCATAAGAAGAAGAGGTTTTTCCCTTTTGGTTTTCCTCATGAAAAATCACTGTCACTATTTCATTTATGTGATTGTATATTTATTGGTTCAATGTATTACTACAAGTTAAATGTTAAAGGCATGATGTATTGATTAATAAGTAATCTACTTATAAAATGAAAGAAATTTTATACAAATTATTCACCCCCCCCCCGACCTCCCAGTTGACCTATCCTGTTCAACACCTCCTGGCCCAGATGCTCAATGCAGTCCTCTCCTTTACCCAAATAGTTTGAAGATCAACAATGGGAACAGAGTTCAGCAAATCGATAGCGTTCTGGGCCCATTGTGAGGGTTTCTTGGCTAATTTTTCATTAACAACACTTCACTTGCTTCGGGCCGTGGTAGCCACGTTGTCTTTGTCACTTATAAAATTCAAATAAACCCTGAACTTAGCAGCTTCTGCAGCAATAACATCCCAGATCACATGTTTAGCTCCCTGTAATAGTGTTTTTACTTATAACCTCGTTTTCAACTTTCTTACTCTCTCTTGCAAATCTTGATTCTCTCTTTGGCGAGGAGCCATCTTTTCATCCTTTATTTTCATATCTTGTTTCAGCCTTTCTAAGGCCTCCTTGAGGCTTTTGATTTCCCCTGTCTGCAAACTCACTTGAAACATAGCTTGAACCAATGAATCATTGCTTGATCCAACTTCGGTATTAGTGGGTACAATGATAGCCATGTTTGATGTTGCTACTTGTCTTTCTGACCAATTCTCTTTCTCTTTTTCTAGCTGCAGCACTTTAGCCTTGTAATTTAGTGCTTCTTGTCTGAATGTCTCCTTTTCTTACTCTAGAGATGCTAGCTCTGTTATTTGTCGATGTTTTGTGGAGGGCATCTTCAACTTCTTCTTCAAGCTTTGGATCATCTTCTCTTTCTCATCTAAAGTAGCCTTTAGCCCTTGTGGACCTTCATATTCCAATATTTTGACCTGTGTTTTCCAAACTTTACTGGTTGATTTCTCCTACTTCAGTTGTCCATCTAATTTGGTTGCATGTGTCGTCAGTCTGGAAACCCTCATACCTAAATTTAGATAGTCTGAGTATAGCATGTCACTGACATTCCTGTGGACCTTTACTTTATCTAGAGCACCAATACTTTCATCATGCATCTTGATTTCAGACACTTTCTCATCATCTACTATTGCTATGTTAAATGTCTTTCTTTCCACATCCCTGACTGAAATCAGGGAAGCCTTATGATGGGAGATCTTCTCTACCTCGGGAAACATGTCTTTTATTTCACTATTAGCCATAATTCCCTTCACATCATACCGGTTCATCAAGTCTTCGTTGGAGTGATAAAATGCCCCAGGTGTCTTTCCAAATATGTGTTTCTTGCTACTGAAAACCCTGGAACTACTTTTACCCTGTGGCATGTTTCTTGTACCTGTTGGACACACCTACCACACTTAGAGGGGGGGTGAATGAGTGTGGGGCTCTTTTTCCCAAAACTTCCCTCTTGCACAAAAACTCATCAATTAGCATTCAACATTTATTCA
>JZKD02S1593237.1:246035-270647 GCA_000966675.3 Picea glauca
CACTATGTGAGAAAGAGGGCCACCAAACCAACAACTGTCCATCACTACCTGAATTACGGAATTTGATTCCCCCCCATCAAATTCCCACAACACCCGCCACTACTGCTAGTCCCACCAACCCTTCTAGTAGTAAAGGGTTGAGGACCAAATACGCTTGTGCTATATGTTCGGAGTATGGCCATTATACCCATCATTGCCCAACACTGCCACGCTTTCGGCAGACATTGGCCGCTGTGCGCCAGAACTTCCAGAACAACCCACACCCTGCTACGTCCTCTTCAACAAATATCACTGACATTCGTTATGTCACCACTTCCATCAATGAACCTATGAGATGCCCTTGCTCTCTCTGCGATTCATTAGCTCATTTTACATACCAGTGTCCTATGATCCTTGAATACAGGCAACATCAATTGGACCTGCTTCACCAACCTGCAGAGGCGATAATTGACCTTACCTCGTCACTAGAGGATCTTCATGTCTTTTCTCCCGAGCCCGAGGCACTCCCAATGCCTCCATGATTCTTAGATGACGTCTCTGAGGATTTACCCCACAACCCCCCCAATTCTCCTACTCATTCCCCTACGAACACTCTCCACCCAACCACCATGGGTACCCCTCAGTACTTCAATATATGGTTTATGTCGAGTGAACCCTCCCCATCTCCTAGCATTGTTCTCCCTGCTTCTTCATCAGGGGGAAACCACACTGTCACCAATATCACTCCTCACGACCCCTTGTATTCCCGGCGCTTCCAATGCGATGAGGAAATAATCGAAGAGATAAACCACCCAGACTCTCCCTGGGATGCACTACATCACCGCGCACTCTTCTCTCCACATGAAGCCCCCATGCCTCCTAACCAAAACCCCATTTACACAATCGAAACAAAAGATTTTATCCCATCCGGGCCTATCGATTGGTTTAACAATCCCATTCCTACCCCTGATGCGTTTGAAGAAGGCAACATGGCCAACATTTCCCCCACCATCAAAATTGACATTTCCATTAAAAATGGCATCGTCGAAGAAATCATCATTGGAGCTGCTTGCACTCCTCAGGAAATCGACACATATAAAGCCCTCTTCCAGGAATATAGGGATATTTTTTCCTGGTCATACATGGAAATGCCTGGCCTCGATCCCTCCATTGTTGAACATCGCATCGACACCTGGCCCGACATCACACCAGTTCACCAAAAACAACGACCACTACACCCATCCAAAGCCGCGGCTATCAAAGCTGAAATTGACAAATTACGCACGACCGGGTTTATTTACCCCATTGCTTACACTTCATGGGTTTCCAACCTTGTACCCGTCAACAAAAAATAGGGCACTATATGCGTTTGCACAGACTTTCACGATCTCAATAACGCATGTCTAAAAGACAACTTTCCAACGCCTTTCATCGATCATATTATCGACGATTGCGCCGGCCACGAGGCTCTCTCCTTTATGGACGGATTCTCTGGCTATAACCAAATCCTAATCCACCTAGCCGAACAGTATAAAACCGCATTCACTACCCCGTGGGGTACCTTTGCATATCGTGTCATGCCTTTTGGCTTAAAAAATGCCGGCGCAACTTTCCAGCGGGCGATGACATACATCTTCCATGATCTGGCTAAAATCATCCTCGCCTACTTGGACGACCTCACAGCTCGATCCAAGAAATGCACCCAGCATCTCGATGATTTACTAATCATCTTTCAACGATGTCGTCAGTACAACATCCGCTTGAATCCTCTCAAGTGTGTGTTATGTGTCACCGCCGGTGCCTCCTTGGTTTTATTGTTTCCCAAAGCGGTATTACCATGGACCCCCTCAAAGTCCAAGCTATCACCGAAATTCTACCTCCCCGGAATTTACAACAACTTCAGAGTCTTCAGGGCAAAGCTAACTTTCTTAGATGCTTTGTCCCATATTACGCCATACGTGCACATGGCTTCCTTCTCTTACTACGTCACGACATCCCATTTCACTAGGATGACCACACCCAATAGTCATTTGATGATCTTAAAGCAACACTTTCAAATGCACCTTTAATTAGTGCACCTGACTATAATCGCGACTACATCCTCTATGTATCAGCATCAACTATATCAGTAGTCGGCGTCCTCATCCATCTCGGAGATGACAATCATGAACACATCATTTATTACGTTAGTAAGAACCTCTCAGGACCACCCTTGAAGTATAAACACGAAGAGAAACTTGCTATGGCAGTTGTCCTCGCAGTGTAGAAACTGCGCCATTACATTTTGCTTCGCACCACAAAGGTCATCGCAGATTCCAACCCTATGCAGTACTTGCTCAGCCGTCGGCAAGTTAACGGAAATTTTTCTCGATGGATCATTATCCTTTAGGAGTACGACCTCGAGTTCTCAACACCTAAGAGTAAGAAAGCCCTCATTCTCGCCGAACTTGTCACAGCCCTCCCCTCTGACACCACCAGTTCCCCCGTCAATACCGACTTTCCCGACGAACATCTCTTTTACATTACTTCAGATGATCCTTGGTATGGTGACCTTCTCATCTACCTCCTAACTCAGAAGTTCGATAACCACCTTTCACAGGATGATTGTCAATGTATTCTCCATCAAGCCCCCCGCTACCTTCTCCTCGGAGACATCCTCTACCAGCGGGGCGTCGACACCATTCTTCGTCAATGCCTGACTATTGACGAGGCCGACAGAGTCTTAAACGACTACCACAGCGGCGCATGTGGGGGGCATATTTTGGGTATATCCACTGCTCAAAATATTATCCGAGCCAGTTACTTTTGGCCTACCTTGTTTCATGATTGCATTCACGCCATGAAACGCTGTGAGCAATGTCATCTCTACACCAACAAAGCCCGAGCTCCCTCCGCTCTTCTTCACCCTGTTATTACTACCGGCCCTTTTTGTAAATGGAGCATCGACTTTATGACTTGTAATCCCTCCTCTAGCAATGGCCACAAATACATCATTGTCGTCGTTGACTACTTCACCAAATGGGCCAAAGCTATGCCCACTTTCAACAATACCAGTGACACTGTAGCACGTTTTTTCTTTAACCACGTCATATCCCGCTTTGGAGTACCCCTCCAACTCGTTTTCGACCATGGGAAACACTTCCAGAATGAGATCTTCATCGAACTCTCATCTCGGTTAGGCTTCTCTCACGAGTTTGCCTCACCATATTACCCTCAGTCAAATGGACAGGTCGAGGCAGTTAACAAATTCCTCAAGACCATGTTGAAGCGCACAGTCAATAAACATAAAACCAATTGGCATCATATGTTATTTTCTGCGCTATGGGCTTATCGAACAGAAGTGAAAACCGCTACTGGTCTCACACCATTCCATTTAGTCCATGGGGTCGAGGCAACTCTTCCCATCGAGTGCGAAATTTCCACCTTACGCACCGCAATTGAGCTATTACCTGAAACTTCTCCAATGGAGCAGCGCTTGCTGAACTTAGAGTCTCTAGATGAAGATCATCGATCTTCCTTACAGAACAATGAGGCAGCTAAAAAATGATCCAAGGCTACCTTTGATCGCCATGTCAACCTTCGATCATTCTGCGAAGGTGACCTCGTCCTGGCTTATGATATCGCTCATGATACCTTTGGCCACGGCAAATTCGAATAACTTTGGCATGGAACTTACATTATCCAACATTGCCTCACCAAAAGCGAATACATCTTGGCCTCCCCCGAAGGCCTCTCTCTCAAGGAACCCATCAATGGGTTGTATCTCAAGAAATTTTATGCTTAAAAGTAGTCATTCTACTTTAGGTTATTTCTTTTTTTAAGTGTTTTTAATCTTTTTTTTCCTCCCCTCTCATCTAAACTACCCTTTGTGCTATTGACAGATGCTTCCTTCACCATCCTACCACATTGGTTACGCCGACGGCGCCAGCCGTTGGACACAAAATCTCGCTTCGGTCGCTTGGGTTCTCTACACCCCTTCACATCAAATGCTCCATTCAAGAGGCATATGTTTGGGGTCAGCAACCAACAACCAAGACGAATACACTGCTGTCATTGGCCTCCTGGCCGATGCCCAACATCATCATATTCGTCACCTTAGCATCTTCCTCGACTCTCAACTAGTTGTTCTCCTGCTCAACAATGTGTACCGCGTTCGTGATCCTTGTCTCTTTCGCAAATACCTACAGGTTAAGATTTTATCTCGACATTTTGATTCCATTACATTTACACATATTCCAAGACAATTGAATCAAATAATAGATCACATAGATAACATAGTGTTAGATTGGCATATATCACATCAACCTACACATACATAAACATATCACAAAAACCTGTCACAGCATATATATCGAATGGACGTACTCAAAACATCAGCAAAAAACATGTAGACAACATCAGGATCTCAAATATGTATACTCATGTAGATATAAAGGCCCATCAGGCCATCCAAATGTTTACATACAAAAATACATGTATCCGTAGGCCAATGCAACACCTCGGTACAAAAATTGGCTCACCAGCCTATATACAACAAAAAAAAAGGATATACATCATGCACCACTCATGGTGCCTCTATCGTGCCACCACCTGCTCCTCCCTCAGGCGGTGGTGGCCCACCATCACCTGCCTCGGGCGGTGGCGGTCCACCCCCTACTGGACCCTCCTGCCCCGACGGCAGGTGTCCACTCGTCATAGCCGCAAGAACTGCTGCTCATCGCGCTATGGCCCGCCATGGTGGCGGTACCCCCACACACTTCTCCAGGAAACTCTTGTAAAACCATCTCCAGACAAAGCATATATCATCAAAATCCACTCTGGCCACCACCAGAGGAGCATGTGATGGCCCTGCACCAGGGTCATCGAACCGATGCCTCCTCACTGCCCTCTCTGGCTCAGCTGGTCACTCTGCAGTATCCTCCCGCTGATGTCTCTCTCCATGCGGTAGTCTCTCCGGCTCTCGATGAGCCGGCACTCTCCGCATCTCCACCTCGTGCCTGCGAGGTGCCACATCTGCACATGAAAAAAAACAACAGATAATATCAGCATCCATATCATATACATATGGACTGCTATCTCAAAAAACAAAATAAACCAAAACATGCACACCAATACTAAACATACCTCGATGGTCAAACACCTCCCCTAGAGGTAGCACCATGTCTGGGTCACCCCGGAAGTCCACCCCAGCATAGGGGTACTGAAGTATCACCTACGACATCTACCACCATACATGTGCTGCCTCTGCCGAAAAGAAGTGGCCACCTTTTCCACCACCATGACGAAGAAAAACTATAGACCACCGCCTCAACTGCGGCTCTCGTGCCCCCGGCATCTCCAGAAGAATCCTCGGGCGCAACATCGGCACCCTCTCTAAAAACTAGGCCACTAGGATGGACCCAAATGAAAAATCCCCCGCACTAGTGGACCGAGAGTGTTCCAACTGCGCCACCATCCTCGCATTCAGCGTCAACCCCCAAGCGAACCACTCGCTGGCCAACACTCTCTCCAGCAGCAAAAGCTGGCCACCACTAATCCGCTGGGTCGCCAGTGACCCATATACCCGCACAATCATCGCTGTTATACAGTGATGCGCCAGGGAATCTATCACCACTATACTCACCACCGTCCCAGACATAAAGTCCCAACCTGAACAAAATCTCTGGCCAATATCGGCAAGCAAAGTAGTCCTAGGAAACACCGGCTCTGCCAGTAGGGGCGTTCCCCAAAAGGGGAGCCCAGTCAAGAAATATATATCCTCCACCGCAGTGAAGGGGATCTGCTCTCCTCATACGAGGAAGCAGTGCAGCTTCGGACTCCACATCTGAATCAGGAACTGTAATAGATACTCCTATGCCCGTATCAACGGGCACTCAAAGAACTTTAGCAACCCACAGGTTGCCAAAGTCGCACGCACACCAGGCCCCTCAATGGCCATGGCGTCTCGCAACTGGGCCCAGTCTCGCTCTCACCACCGCACTGGCATCGTCACCACCGTCCACCTGCAAACAACACAGAGCCCTATATCAGTTCATGCAACCATCAATAGTATAAAAAAGACTCATGTTTTACACTTCAACCTTGCCTCCTAGGTGCAGTTTTTGTTACCCACAGGCGCGCACACATGCGCGCATGTTCATTACACAGAGGCGCACACATGCGCGCACGTTCATTACACAGGCGTGCATATATGCGCGCCTATGCACTACACAGGTGTGCTTTAGTGAGCACCTATTTGCTTCACAGGAACACCCCTACGCGCGCCTGTTCACCATACAAACACGCACAGGTGCACGCCTGTCAAACCCACAGCCGCGCACTAGTGCGCGCCTGTTCAACTCATAGGTGCGCCCTTCTGGCACGCCTTAAATCCCCTCTATCACGCCCCCATGCACGTATATTCGATGTACAGGCACTCACTTATGCGTGCCTCTCATCGGATCGCCCACGCATGTGGGGCCCATACCCCCTAAATACTTCTGTACAGCCCACCATACAGCCCCTGCCCAAAAATTGAAAACCTATTTCTATGCAGGATGATTAGACCAATAACCTGATACTCGCAGATCCTTAATCGACTGCCTCATCCTCCCCAAATCTCCCAATCTCCTCTGAAAACTGCTCGTCCAGTCACTATTGTAGCAAGTACAAATGAGGTGGCAATGTGGGCCCTACAGCTATATATAGGCCTTTTGCCAAACTTCCACTCACCATTCCGAGAGCTCATGGTGTCCATTTTTCAATCCATCTTCAGCCACGGGATCAGCATCCCGTCACCTACATCACAACAGTCCCTAGGTCGCTTTTCATCCTGAGCCCTTGGGGCACCTTTTTTTCATCCCATGGTTAGGTACGCATGCGCATAGTCACACTTGTCAAATACATGCTCATATCTTTGATTCTCTTCAAATACTGTTCACTTTGGGTATTTGGTTTTCATGTGTGCAGGTACTTGATCATCATCCATCGACACAACCCCTTCAGGTATATACTCAACACTGGCATGTAGTCTTTCCCGCTGTATCGCATTTACATTTCCAATCACACCCTCTGATATTGGCCTCTAGGATCCCCATTCCCGGCTCTATAGTACCCACGCCTCCATTTGCATCTTCGGTACTGTTACCCGGTAGTATTCTTACCCATATGAGTTGTCCCATTCATAGCACCTTTTGCCACTTTTTGACACTCATGTTGTTTTTCATTACCCTTTAGGGATGGGAGTCTCGATATTCTTTCATCATGTCGTGAATCAACCACATACTCCTTCTCCTCATTTTTCTATCTTTCCCAGACGGACTCCCAGATTATCTCTTTACGATTCTATTTTTTACCTGCACCTCCGCAGTATCATGAACCCTCCATTTCCTCCACAATCAGTTTGCCCGTCTACGAACCTACCTTCATTTCACCTACCTCATATAGAAACTCACCAAAGGGGCCCCCACCATTCATCAGTCTTCCAAGCACATTATGCCCTACGTGGGCCACCCATATCACACTGGGGTACCCGTTTCTGTATTTGTACATTTCTCCCCAATTATTCATCATTTACTGTACAAACACCTTTATTTCCAGTCATTACATTCTCTTTTTGTCGTCACCTTTGGCGACTTGCTTCCTTCCTTTTGGCCACACGCAACCCATGTCACCCTCGGTTGGAGCATTACTTATCATCTACCATTTTCGGCATCGTCCATATCTTCAGAGCACCCCACAGGTCACTTACCTCTACCCTCTGAATTTGTTCACCTTGTCCCACCTCTGGCACAACTTATCACCGGTCTTGTCGTCCCCCTGACACTCGACCTCGTTACATGGTTGCGGCCACTTTTTATCTCATACATCCTCCAATCTGGGCAGTCTTGAGTCTTCCCACTTCTTGACTTCATCCATGTACCTCTGCCACTTCCTCACCTCAGTAGATTTCACAAAGCCCTTTGCTTCTGGGAGTCGCGTCCCCTTTTGTCGACATCAACACCATTTTTCGGAAGGGCGACAGTATCTTGATTCTCATTCTCCACTCAATGAGAGATCTCGGACGGCACAGGGTGAAACACCATTTCTCCCTGCTGTCGTTGACCCCCATAACATTCGATGCCAACACTTTCTCATGTTACTGTGGGTCTTACTTTGCGACTATTGCAGTTAGTTCTTTTATTTTCCGAAGACCTCTGAACTTGGCATAGCTATCAATGCCCCCATCATTGCTGCTACTTATTACCACGATCAATGCCTACTATTCAGAGCATGTTCATTTGCAACATTATCTTCTGCCTCTATCCCAACCGCCCCCGAGGGCACTGCAGTTTTCTACACCAACACTTCAGTCATCTTTTTCCATAGTTACATGACACGAGCATGGGGCATGCCCGCCTCGTTTGTACACAGTTTTCTATTTTATACACCTCATGGAAGATCGGGTCCTACCGGTTCCTCTTTTCTCCAACGGATCACTCTGAACGATCCCACTATTTCTCTATCTTACAACAACATTCCCAGTAGAAGAAACATTGATGTATTTCGGCTATACGTATGCTCCTAACCTCATCCATCAGGGGGCATCTGTTATCACTGAAATTTCATCCGCACATGGTTACAAGAAATCAGCATCGTCAAACAGTAATGAAGTCATTCATGGCCCTGAATTAATATCACAGCATTCAAAAAAGGTCAAAAACTATACAAAGTAGTGCAAAATTGAAGAGCGCTTTACAGACGTTAGGCGCACGCGCGCATGCACAAAACAGGAACATAGAAATCGCGCATATGTTCACGATGCACGACTGTTAGTACAAAAAGCCACACACCTGCTAAACGGCGCATTTATGAATGTGGTCGGCCTCCCAACCACTTATGGTTTATCTCCCAAGATGATTTGACCTCCAAATATGGGCTGGTCAAAGACCTAAGAATGCCCTAAATGGCCTCTTTTCACACTACAAAGCAGTTAAACAAAATCCCAAAGCAATGCTATAAAAAGCCATGAATGCACCTCATTTTCTCAAGGAATTCAAAGTATTGTTATGTTGCCTATATTATTTTAAGGACTCCATCCTTGACAAGAGCACATTGGCACCATTACATTGGGCAATCCATCTCACCATTGAGTGGATTTGCAAAGAGTTCTTTCATCACCATTTTCCATTTTTCTTGTTGTAAGAAGAGCTACTAGTGAGGGTCCAAGAGCCTTCCCTTGGAGGAAGAAGGGACTCATAGTCCCCTTTCTTCTTGGTGCTTTGTTTTCATCAATAGATCAGCCTCAAAACATGGTGACATGGGTCTTTGTGTTCTTGTTATCTCTATGTCTCTATGCTTATGATTTTAATTTATATTGCTTCTATTAGTTTAATTCTTAGTCTTAGTTTTGTTTTTTTCTTTCTCTAACTCTTTTCTCTACAGCTATCCTGCTCAGCAGACCCAACTGAGCTTGCAAGCACCTCTTATTTTCTCACCAAGGTGATGAAAGAGGCGCAACACTAGGTATCAAAGACTCTGAATGACATTTGGTTTTGAAATACCGTGGTGCTCTACACAGATACATCCAAACTGAAATGGATTTCTTGGACATCTCATCACTCGGTGCTGCTTATCGATATTCTATTAAAATTGAGCAGAAATTTAAGCACCAGAACAAACGGGAGTTTGGGTCTACAAATCTGCCAAAACCAAAGTATGATAAAGACGGCCCTAATAAACAACTTCCTGAAAACCAGTCTAAGCCACAGGAAAAGAAGGGTCATGGGAAAACGAAGAAGGACACCAAAAAATGGTGCGATTTCCAAAACATCGCCTGGAACAACACCAATGAATGTCGCTCAAAAAATTCATTGGTGGTCGAGATCAAAGACAAGGAACCAAACCTTGATTCAGAATCTGATTATGAAAATATTGGTAAAAGACAGATCATCGACGCAGACCCCATTTCTATTATCGCGACCACAACAATTCAACCAGAAGAACCAATAGATCCTAAAGAGGGGGAATGTCTTTTTCATTCACAAATGTGGGTGAAGGGGACTCCACTACATTTTATTGTTGATAGCGGAAGCCAGAAGAACCTCATCTCAGCAGAGGTTGTCAAACAGTTGGGATTGTCAGCAACACCACACCCGCAGCCATACAACATCGGGTGGCTTCGCCAAGGACGAGATCTTCATGTCAGCCAGCAGTGTTGATTGTCATACAACATCCAACCCTTAAAGGATGAGGTATTATGTGATGTTTCCCCACTAGATGTCTGTGATGTTCTCTTGGGCCAACCATATATGTGGAAGCATCATGTTGTTTATGAGTCTCGACCCCAAATTGTCATTGTTTCTCTGGGGGGTCATATCTACAGAATACCAAAGGTAGTTCCAAATACTGTTCCACCTAAGAAGTGTTGCAAGGTAGTATTCCATACTACAAAATTCAGCTTCTTCACAATCTATTCAAAAGGTGAACAAAAGGATACTGCAACCACTACAGCCTCGACCCAAGCACCTTCTATCCAACAGAAGCAGGTCGACAAGATTGTAGAAAAGTGTAAAGATTCCTTCTACACAAAATAATCTCATGTATCTAGACTGTTTAAAATGTTCCAACCCTTATAGCCACATGCTTCTAATAGCCTTCCACAAACTGAGCAGCGCGACTTCTCCAGCAAGGCAAACAACTCACGAAGATTCAGATTCAGCAAACACTTTTTCCTCTCCCCTGGGCACTCAACGCAATGGATACCATTTCTTCCTAAGGAGGGAGGATTGATCCAGGTGGATATTGGTGGCTACCCACCTTTTCCAACTGGCTCAAAATAGTTTTCTGGCAATTTTGGCAATTTACTATTTTTAGCAGTTTTTAACTTCTGGGGCCATTTTGAGGGCCTAAATGAAGGTTTTTTGGGATAGAGATTCTTAATTATATTTGAAGGAATTATTGAGCCCCCAAAATTAATCTTCTCTATTATACCTTTCCAATGGTCTATCATACACCTAAAACGGAGATCGTATGCAAAAGTTACGACCCCGAGAAGTTGATGTACTAACTTACCCAAACGGGGCCCACACGACTTTTGGCGCTTCATCTCATAGGGTTAGGTTTTTGAATGTATAGGGTTTTTGGAATTCTTGTTTATTGTAAAAAGGCCTTCAGAGCCTCATGTTAATCATCTTCTTGCAAATGAGCATAGCCGTTACATCTCTTCTCAGAGATAAGCTGCCACCATTCTAGCGAGTCTTTCGCTCTATATTTTTACAGTCTCTGTAGATTTCTTTCATCAATAGAAAATGTGTATTACTGTATGTCTGTGTTTATGGTTGCATCTCTGATACATTTATGTTATATGATTGTGTATCTGTGATATCTTTGTGCATTTCTTTATTATATCTCTGCTCTCATTTCATGCCGAAAATAAATCCGGATCAGATGACCCCCACAGTCACCTTTATGGAATTCTTTGATGTTTTTCTCTTCTTCTTATTCTATCAATCAACTCAAGAAAATCTCTCCTAGATCTTTCTAATATAGTAATTCATTCACTATACAAAATTTTACTGCCTTCAGTTTAAAGAATCTGGCTTTTGTTTTACTAAATTTGCAAATTTTTCAATACAAAGATGATATCTGCATACCATGTAGAGTCAAGAAATTTCTGGGATATTTTTGTAGTCACCCTTTCTTCTTCTACTGTACCGTCTGACAGATCTGCAATGAAGTTTATCCCCAAGAGTTCACAATTGGTCTATACCATCAACTTAGGAAGTTCTTGTCCTTTGATCAACTTCATGGGTTTGATCTCAAGATCATATTCTAATAGTATTGCAATCCATTTTCCCCTCTTTCCTTCTGGATCAGGCTGAATCAATATGTCCTTTACTAAGCTATCGGGAACATAAGTAGTGGTGTGGGAATGTATGATGTAAACTCTGAATTATTTCAAGGCTTTGACCAGGGCATATGCTTGTTTTTCCATTATGTCATATTTCAATGGCGCACCTCTTAATGTCTTGTTGTAGTATGCTATGGGATTCTCAAAATTTTGGTCATCTTTCTAGAGTAACACACCTGAAATTGTGTGTTTTGAGTCAAAAGAAAATACTATGAAATCCTTTTCAAAATTAGGACTTGCAAGTAATGGAGCCTTGGTCAATGCCACTTTGATGTATTCAAAGGATTTTCTTGCTTCAGGAATCCACTTTATTTCATTTCCCTTTCTGAGCATGTTTGTGATGTGTTTTATGATTTCAGCCAAATTTGGGATAAACCTTCTCAAAAAAATCACTTCGCCCGGGAAAGAATGTACCTCCTTTTTTCTTCTGGGTATGCCAATTTTTAGGATCCCCTCAACTCTGCTGGGGTATAACTTTATCCCTTCTTTTGAAATAATGTGTCCCAACAACTTTCCTTTTTCCATGGAAAAATTTGACTTTTTAGGATTTAATGAGATCCCAAGTTTTCTGCATTTCTAAAATGCCCTTTTGAGATGCTTGAGGTGTTCCTCATCTGAAACAAAATACACAGTGATGTCATCCAAGTATATAACAATGAATTTGTCCTTTTCATCAGCAAAATCTATGTCCATATCTCTTTGGAGCGTTTCCCCTGCATTCATAAGCCTAAATGGCATTTTGGCATACATGAATGTTCCCCATGGTGTGGTGAACGTTGTCTTCTCTTGATCATTAGGGTGCACCATAATCTTATTCTATCCATAGAAACCATCTAACATTGACATCTTCTAAGAGCCCACCACCTTCTATAGAATATGGTCCATTTTGGGCAACGGGTAGTTTTCCTTAAGTGATACCTTGTTCAGGTTTCTGAAATCCACACACAACCTGATTTCTCCACTCTTTTTTCTAACTGGTACTAGATTTTCCACCCAGTTGGAAAACCTCAGGGGCACTATGATTTTTTCTTTACTTCTTTTTCTATCAATGGTAATAGCAGAGGGTTTATTCTTTTCAATTTCTGTTTAAATGGCTTGTGATCTTCTTTGATTGGGATAACATGCTAGATTATACTAGTAACATAAACCTTCAGCTCATGATAGCTCCAAGCGAAGACATCAGGGAATTATTTCATTAGTTTTACATACCTCTCTTTGACTTCAGGGCTGCAATTTTTGGAAAACTTAATGATCTTTGGATCCTCTGGAGTCCCAATGTTGCAATCTTCCACATCTCCTTCATTTACTATAATCTTTGGACTTCTGGCCACATCATTATTATCAAAAAGTTTCTCTAACGATACTAGTCCCTTGGGAATGATGTTTCTTTTTAACTGCAGGATATCTCTTCTTGCAATTTGATTGTCAAAATACCCTTCCTTTGTGAAAGCAGCTGCATCCACCTCATCATCACAATACTCATTATCAATGTTCAAATTTTTGAACTCATTCTCCATCTTGAGGAAGCTTTCTATATGTTTGTCATCCTCAAAAACTTTCCAGTGCTTCGTATTATCTGGTACTGATGGCATGTACTTGAATTCAACCTTGTAGCTTTTTTCAGAGAAAATTGGAACTTTGAAAACTGTTGCTGAAGTAGCTAAGGCATCAACAACCTGATTTTGTTCTCTTCGAATGGCTGAAAGATTGCATTCTGGAAATTTCTCAAGGAATTCTAGTACTATATTTATATAATCCTTCAATCTGGGATGTTTTTCTTGGTAGATGCCCTTGATTTGATTTATGATTACCTTAGAGTCTCCATGTACGAAAATTCTTTTGGCACCCAATTCTTCCAAAACTTTCAACCCCAATATTAATGCTTCATATTCAGCCATGTTATTCGTGCATTCAAACACAAGCTTATAAGAACATAATTTGGAGTCTCCCTTAGGATGATTGATCCATACACCAACTCCAGCTCCTTCTCTGCATGCAGCTCCACCGAAACTCATTTTCCATATCTGATCCTCTGCATCATACTTTTTCTCTGAAAACTCCTCTATCTGATGGTCATACTTGTCTTTGTCAGCCAGGATGATTTTTGTTTCCTCTTCTTCGGAACACATGTCATTTAAGAAAATGGAAGACCCCAATTCAATTTCCACTAAATAGATAGGATAATTGCTAGGCTGTGATTTGTTGTTGACCATGTATTTAAGAAAAAATTCTCTATACAATATTTTGTCTTGACCAAAGATAGGAATAGTGGCATATGACATGTCCATCTGGAGGGTTCTTTTTAATTTTGCATCCCATGACCTGGACAACAACATACCAAATTTTGTAGGGATATCAGCGACCACTATGTCGATTACCATATTCTTTGCTGGGATTTGTGGCAAAGAAACTACCATGTCTTTGATCATGCCAAGTCATTTCACCTTTCTTGAATAGAAGGAGAACAAGTCTTTATAAGGTCTTGTGACATCAATACCTAATTGGACCATGACCACTTTGGGAATGAGGTTGTGAGATGCTCCAGGATCCAATATAGCATTGTGTAGAATCATGTTGTGGATTTTTAGTCTGACATAAAAAGGAGGGACTTCTTCATTTTAGTTTCTTTCTTCTACTCTTGGTCCAAATAATATGGTCCAAATAAGAACTCCTCTATCTTCTGGTCAGACTTGCCTTTTTCGTCCAGGATGAAAATGGAAGACCCCAATTCAATTTCCACTGAATAGATAGGATAATTGCTAGGCTATGATTTGTTGTTGACCATGTATTTAAGTGAAACTTCTCTGTACAATCTTCTGTCTTGACGAAATATAGTAATAGTGGCATATGACATGTCCATCTAGAGGGTTAATTTTAATTTTGTAGCCCATGACCTGGACAACAACATACCAAATTTTGGAGGGATATCAATGACCACTACGTCCATTACCATATTCTTTGCTAGGATTTATGCCAAAGAAACTACCATGTCTTTGATCATGCCAAGGAATTACACCTTTCTTGAATAGAAGGAGAATAGGTCTTTATAAGGTCTGGTGACATCGAGACCTAATTGGTCCATGACCACTTTGGGAATCAGGTTGTGAGACGCTCCAGAATCTAATATAGCATTGTGCAGAATCATGTCGTGGATTTTCAGGATGGCATAAAAAGGAGGGACTTCTTCATTTTAGTCGCTTTCTTATACTCTTGCTCCAAATAAGATGGTTGGGTGATCATATTATATGTTAAGGGTATCATAGGTTTTCGCCATCTTAATCATTTTGATGATTTGATGTTTGTACTCGCTATTCTTGATTAATTCATTAAATGGTACATAAATTTTGATCTTCACCATCTCACTTTTAAAATTAAAAGAGGATGAATTCTTCTCTACCTCTTTGGTGACCATTTATTTTCTTGCCTCCAATATTCTGTTCTGGGGTTCTTCTTACTACTTCCCTTTGTCTACAGTACTCTTTGCAACATAGTCTTTTGCAGCAAAATCCTTTTTGGACTGACTTGAAGAAGGTATGTTATTTTGAGCTTCTTTGGTGGGATTTCCCTTTGGAGGGTTTGGAGATACTTTTTTACTTCGAAGGTTATATTGTCTTTGGAATTGCATGATGGAATTTTGCAATCCCGTCTCGTAATCTTCGGTGTCTACTGACAACCTTTCCTCTTCATCCTACAAAAAGATCTCACTTGCGTCCATGAACTGGTCATGTTCTTCTTTGGTAAAAAATACTTATGTTTCTTTATCATCACAACAATTTATGTTGTCTTCAAAATATCCATTCTAATCTTCATTCACATAATTATTTTGAAACGAAGGCCTTATTTGTTGTTCTCCCTGATTTCCTTGGTTTCCCTGATTTTCCTAATTTCCCTGATTTGCTTGATCTGCCTGATTCCCCTTATTTCTCTGTTCTCTTTGTCTAATATATGGAATAGCTTGTCTTCTCAGATTTCTGGGTGGAGCATCAGCCTATTCTCTGGGGTTATCCCTGTTACCCATAGCCATTCTCTCCATCATCCTTTCCATGTTTCTCATCATTGCTTCAAACCTTTCTTCTGATGTTTGTGATGTTGAAGGATGTGATTTATCCTGAGTTATGTTTATATCTCTGCCAGAGTTAGTTTTCATATTCCCTGAAGCCATTAGGTTCACTTCGACTTCTATGGCATCGGTCATCATATCATATAATGTGGAAGATCTTCATTCCCTCAATAATAAGGCAAAATCACTTTCAAAAGAATCATCATATCTGAGTTGATCAGTTTTAGGGGGGGGTCTACTTCAGCAGAAATTGTATTATAGACCTTCATGAATCTTTTTGAAAACTCATGCATTGTTTCATCAGGTGATCTTTTCATGTTGTTGTATTGGGTCAACATCTAAAGGGGGTTTGTCTTATCTCCCCATTTTGCGAGGAAACTAGTTTCAAAGGCTTCAAAATCGACTATACTAGCTGGTGGAAGGGCTCTGAACCACTTCCTTACTTCTCCTACAAGCCTTTGTGTAAACAACCTCATTTTCACATATAGGTTCTTCTGGGCTGATATGTTACATTTAGCATCATATAACTTGATCCTTAGGTTATAATCTTGAGGTAAATCTTGTAGTTGAGCAGGCAATATGAGGGGAGAAAATCTAGCTTCCATGGCTATTGTGAGGGGTTGGAATGGTTGTTGGTTCTGAGTGGGGATCACTAAGTCTTGGCAGATGCAGCTAAAATCAAATATTGGAATATTTTCTCGTCAAAGATGGTCTCGCTTAAATAAGATTCAGATTTAGTTCTGAATAGGGATTGTTCAAATTTCACATCAAACTCAAGGTCTTCAATGCTAGTCACTTCGTCCTTGGGCAAGGACAGATATCAGTCTGGATGCAAAACTGGGGTTACTGGTTTTTATTTTCTTTTACGTACAATATTTTCAAGGTCAGACACAAGGATTGCAGCTTCTAGGTCTGGGTTGCTCCTGGTGTGAATTTTCTTGGGAGCCAGGATTTCTATCTCACATGGTGTGGTGCCACTTGTCTCTGAGTAATGGAGTCTCCAGGGTAAAAATAATCTCAGCCAATAAAGTATTTGATCCACTATCACCCTTAGGGATCAAACTAAATCTTTAAGTCATTTTTCCCAGGGAAGATTTTTTCAATTTCGTCCCTGGCAACGGTGCCAGAATGTTAGCACTCTGTAAATTTTGTCTGGCTGATAGAAAAACAACAGAGGTAATTGTTTCAACCTACTTTAGAGATGAGGCACTATCCTTCTCAACTCAGAGAGGGATCTCTCATATCACTAGGTATTTCTTTGGAAATCAATGGCTAGATTTGGTTTGTTTGGGGGTTTTAAATAAAGTTGTTGGAAATAAAAGGGAAGAACACTCAGGGCTAGAGAGTCAAAATTCGGAAAGTGAATGAAAACAATGATCAACCGATAGAAATATCTAGAGGATAGAGGATAAATGAGGCAATGAATATGAGTTATAATTGAATTTAAGTAGAGTGTAGGAAGATAGATAAAAAAAATAACTACATCAGAGCATTACTGAAATGAATTCTAAATTCGTTAAGAATAAAATTACACAGTTTAAATTTCTTAAGCTGAGAGAATCACAGGATGAATTTTGATCTTTTAACTATCCAATTTAAACAACATAAAATGTAAATGGAATAAAAGATCACAAGAAATACATCCAATGAAGGAAGACAAAACTCATATCACCACCATTAGAATCTTTTCAGAGAGACTTCAAAAGATTCTTCATATATATTCAATTCAGCTTCAAAAAGTTACAATAGAGTTCACAGTAACCAAAAAAGTTCCCTTGCACTTCTGCCAACATCAATTCATTCAAATGTCCTAGTATTTATACAATTCGATTACAATGGCTAAAACTGAAACGTTTTGTCTTCAAATAATTTCAACTGACATTTTCGGCATATGAATCGATTTACAATGATTACACAAAAGACATTTCAAAACTAGGAATGGATTTCCTTGACTTCTTAGATTCCTTTACGACATCTGGCTCATCCTGATCTTATGTCAAACTTGTTGGTTTGGTGACACCTGGAGGTCACTTACTGGTTCCAGTAAAACTGCATTTCGTCTTGCCCAACCACACGATTTCATTCCATTGGGAGTCAGAAGCAATCTCGTAATCCATCATCTCCTTAATCAAAATCTCCAGGTCAATGCATGTGGCATAGGACATAATCGACAGGCCAATCTTCACTGTTTTAAATTGATTCAAAATTTCAAAGTCTGTGGCCAAATACTCTACCAGACTTGGGCCTTTCAGACTTTCATCCATAGCTTCAAATTTGGAATGGTCCATCCTACACTAAGTGAGGAGGGAATTGTAGTCTTCTTGATTGTATAATTTACCTTTACCATCCCAAAATGGTGGGATTCCCTTGATAAAAAATTGTTCAAATGCATCCTTAAACTCCTATTTGTTGTTCTCTATTTGCATAGCTTTGTTTTGAACCTATTTGAGCAAGTTGTGTTTGACGATGATCCTCTTGGCCTAGATGATCAACGTAGTTCTATATTTTACCCCAATAGTTTGAATATTAGCAGTGGGAACAGAGTTTAGCAAATCGATAGCGTTATGGTCCCATTCTGAGGGTTTCTTGGCTAATGTTTCATTAACAATAGTGCACCTGCTTCGGGCCGTGGTATTCACGATGTCTTTGTAATTTATAAAATTCAAATAAACCATGAACTTAGCAACCTCTGCAGCAATAGCATCCCAGATCACATGTTTAGCTCCCTGTAATAGTGTTTTTCCTTCTAACCTTTTTTCAGCTTTCTTACTCTCTCTTTCAAATCTTGATTCTCTCTTTGGAGAGGAGCCATATTTTCATCCTTTATTTTCATCTCTTGTTTCAGCCTTTCTAAGGCCTCCTTGAGGCTTTTAATTTCCCCTGTCTCTAAACTCAGTTGAGACATACGTTGAACCAATCCATCAGTGCTTGATCCAGCTTCTGTATTAGTGGGTACAATGAAAGCCATGTCTGATGTTGCTACTTGTCCTTGTGATCAATTATCTTTCTCTTTTTCCAGCTGCAACACTTTAGCCTTGTAATTTAGTGCTTCTTGTCTGAATGTCTCCTTTTTTTTCTCTAGAGTTCCTAGCTCTATTGTCCATGGATGTTCTATGGAGGGAATCTTCATCTTCTTCTTCAGGCTTTGGATCATCTTCTCTTTCTCATATAAAGAAGCCTTTACCCCTTGACGACCTTCAGATTCCAATCTTTTGACCTATGTTTGCCAGGATTTACTGGATGCTTTCTCCTGCTTCAGTTATCCATCTAATTTGGTTGCATGTGTTGTCAATCTGGAAACCCTTAGACCAAAATTCAAGTAGTCTGAGTATAGCATGTCACTGACATTCCTGTGGAACTTTACTTTGTCTGGAGCACCAATACTTTCATAATGCATCTTGATTTTAGACACTTTCTCATCATATTCTATTGCTATGTTAAATTTCTTTCTTTCCACATCCCTGATTGAAAGAAGGGAAGCCTTATGCTAGGAGATCTTCTCTACCTCGGGAAACATGTCTCTTATTTCACTATTAGCCATACTTCCCTTCACAGCATACTAGTTCATCAAGTCTTCTTTGGATTCATAAACTGCCCCAGGTATCTTGCCAAATATGTGTTTCTTGCTGCTGAAAACCCTGGAACTGCTTTCACCCTGTGGCATGTTTTCTGTACCAGCCTCTTCATTATTGGTTACACTTTCCACCATCTCCATGTTCATTTTTTCTTTAGGTTCTTCTTCTTCCAGGTCTACTATCTGAGATGATGGTGTGATTTTTATTTTCTTGAGAATTTTTTGCTAACTACTGGCACTGAGTGCCTATGAACTACTCATCTTGTTATAAACACTCACCTTTGGAGCTTTAATAATCAACTTTGGAGAATCTTTCTATGTCTGGACCTACTGAGGTGAAGGCTTCATTTGTTGTGTGCGATCAATCTGCAAAGTGACTTCCATATTTTCACAAGCTTCCAAGTTGCCTAATATATCAAATTCTTCAACTTGCTCATGTTCATAGGGGCTTTGTCTGCTCATCAGTTTTCTTTTAAATATCATCTAGTGCGGGTCGTATCTCCTCCCTTGTAACTGTGTAAACCCAAATTCACTAAATTTGGCTTGAATATGATGTAAACAAGACTTGGTCTTTACCACAAAGGGCCCTACCATGTGTTGGGCCTCAGAAATGTCACATTCATATCCTCTTTTTCCTTCACTATTCCTTACATTCCATCACCCCATTAACCTTCCATCATACCATTTTCATAATAATACTTGGGTTTCTCCTTATTATTTTCCATTGTATTCATTTCAGTATTATAAGTGAATTTGTGATCAAATATTAGAAAAATAACATATTTTCATTATATATCAAGGTTGGATGAGTTTGATGATGTGTGCAGGCATATGTGAAGATTTTAACAAAGTCAAATATTACCACCTAGCCTCAAATTCGAATTTCATCTTCAAGCTTATTCAAAGGAGAATATCATGGAAGATTTAGATGGAATATCTTATTTAAGATGTGTGAGAGATGTGTGGAGGATTTGAAGGGATAATATCTTCTAATAATAGGAAAGTAGTTGAGAATGGTTGAAAGAATAGTGGATCTGTAATTATGAAACTCTTCAAGACTCTCATGTATATAAGAGAGTGTTCTCTCTTCAATAGGGGGATCATGTTATTCATAGGGGAGATTAGCTTGGAGAGTTAGAGATCATGTAATTCATAATTTAGTCTTGTAATGAGGAGAACGGGATTCTTAGCTTTGTTATTCTTTCATGCTTTGTCATTTGACTCTTGTAATATAATTTGAGATTGATGTATTGTGTGAGCTCACATATGTCTTTTTCCATTCAACTCTTCACATGTTGTATTGCTTTCCTATATTAATTTACTACTTTCATAGTTAGTCTTTCAATGCTTTCCTAGATTAATTTCATTTCAGAAAATTAGATTAGATTAGTTCTACTTCAGTCCTGCATATATAGTGTGTGTGCTTCGTAAGACTATGAACCTCAGATTGACAAATTAAATAGTTGGGAAAGTACTACAACGGAATTAAACGACAATATTTCCACCTAACATTTTGGCACCATTGCCGGGGAAGCACGATGGATTGAAGTTTAGTTTGATTTTCTTGCAAGTGTAACTAGAGTGTGAATTTCAATTTCAGCAAGTGTGCTTGATTTTTTTTTGCAACTGTGAAGAGGTTTTCATGTGCTTCAACAAGTATGATTTTCAATTTTTTTATTTTGATTTGGGTGCTATAAGAACCCCTTTTGCAATATGATTTAACCATGAGTGTCATCTTGTAACAACTCGCTCAGATCCTGGCGAAAACTGGGATTTCTTCTTCTCGGGAAGAGGAGATCTTGACAGCAACCCAAAGCTTAAATACTCCTCCAGAAACAAATGAGAAATCAACATCTGAGGAACTTGAGGAGGACAATGTGGAGTTGCAGCAAGATTTGAGCAAGGAAAAACATGCCTATGAAAGCATTATCGAGCAATGGTTCCAGGTAAGTACTCGGTTAGCTCCATTTTTTTATTTCTATTTAGAAAGTTTGCAGTAACAGCAACTAGATTCATTCACACCTGAATATTTATATTATTCATTTGAAAAATTACCATTGAACGTATTGTTGTTACTGTTGCGTTCTTGGCTCCACTGGAAATTTGCCTACACGTAACTAATTTCTAAATTCCATTTAGCATAGAGTAGGTAGGTTTTAATTTTCAGTTTTTGTTTTACCTAAAATAAGTATTCTCTCCTCCGTGCTTCGTGCGATCATGAGGATCAAAAAATATGAATGATTTTGATTTCAGGAATGAATGTCTTGGCCTCCTTTGACCTACAAATAAACACAGTAAAATAAATAAATAAAATAAATAAAAATAAATAAATTGTAGATGAATAAAACACAGCGAAATTTTTTGTTGTTACAACATGCTGATACAGCATGTTGATACAAAAAAAATTTTACATGTTGTTTCAACATGCTAGTACAACAACATTTTACATGTTGTTATAGCGAAATTTTACTGTAACAGTGATTGAATAATAAAAACAGTAGTGGCGTTAGGATAAAATAAAAATAAAAACAAAAAAAAAAATAATAAAAATTGTGTGTTCATCCTGGACCTGCAAGTATAAAAAAACACAAATGAATAAAAACAAAACCAAATTTTACATCTTGTTATAGCATGCTGAAACAGTAAATTTTTTCTATGCTGAAACAATGAAATTTTTACATGATGAGACAGTCGTTGTTACAGCAAAATTTTACATGCTGATACAACAAGTTGTTACAGAGAAAATTTTTCATGTTGTTACAGCGAAATTTTTCATGCTGATACAATGAATTTTGTATGCTGAAACAGTGACGCTTTTTGCTGTAAAAGTGATCAAACAGTATCATGCTTACGCTCTTCTCATTTTTAACTTCCAATATGGTCCATTTTATTTTTGATGCCATTCGGCGCTACACGCTACAACCTGCCAATAATCAAATCATCAAAAGCTAAAGCTCTTGTTTACAAACCCAGCCAAATAAAAAATGCTAAACATTGATTAAAAATGTCAAAGAATCAATTAAAATTGCGAATCTCAGTCATAGTCTCAGCTAAAAACAAATCTCGGTGATATTATTCTACAACAACTTGCACTGAAACATCCACCCTCCACCTCTTCCACAGTCCATATCCCTAAGATTCATGCATGCACGACTGGACTAACAGTTTTAATAGGTTGTTACATAACCATTTATTGAACATACACTGTGGAGGGAATCACATCTGATAAAATGTTTTGACTGCATATATTTTGGGGAATATTGAACTCAACCATTTTCCTTGTCTGTCAGAGAATGCAGTTCGTTGGGTATGTTTGTTGTAACTTCACCTAACATTTTGGCCTCGTCATGATTATTCTACGATAAATTTTCAATTGATCTATTCCAAAAGCGTGTCTCCAACTGGATTTACGGGTTTAGTTGAATATTCTTAGGTTGAATTTATTTTTTTTACGATCTCTAAGATCCATATAATCTTGTTTTGGCCATTTGCAATCCCAGAAATCAAGTGATGAGGTTTTCCAAGTTAAAGCAATTGATTAATCTGCTCAGCTGGATATTTTTCTAGCAAGAAGCCAACTGTTCCATCTAGATATAAACCACCTCCAAAATTTAAGATTCATCTTCTCTTTCGAATACTGAGAAAGTAATGGCAGGCAATTCTAACGCTCAAATTGAAACTGTCTGTAACTTGACGTCTATTTGTAGACAGTCATTTTCGGGTGCAATTTTGGAGCAAACCGTGACGAATTTCAAAAATACGGCATAGGGGTTTTGTGCAGAATGGTATTATTTAGTTGACTCGCAAGCAGTTTTTAAAAATTTTGCTTGGATTGAAAGCAGTTTTTGTTTTTCTGAATGGGACATGAAAAAGGTCAATTTCAGGATGGTCATTTTTTACACAGTCAAAATCTTGCTTAGTTGGAAGGAGCCTGATTTGTAGATTTGGTGAAATTAATTATGGTTGGAGGCTTGAGCCATGACAGAATGGAACAACCAAGGAGGGCCGAAACAATAAACATTTCATGATATATTTATGTTCTTGGAATTTCTGATTGACGTATTTTTGCAGGTAGTGTATTACTGTATTCAGGATTGAGTTTTGCATTTTCTTACAGGTTGATATTTGTCAAAGAGAATTGTATGTTCTGAAGGTTCAACATATTTGATGATGTATAGTCACTTTGGAAAAATCAATGACGAAACTAACAAGTGTGAACAACAGGTATAACTTCATTTATTTTCTATTTGAATTTGTTCACATTTGTACTTAATCTTGCATTTTACATTTTACATTGCTATCACAAGTTTCATTGTAGGATTAGTTTTAAGATTGATTGCAGGAACAAGACACTCGTATTCCATGCTGAAGTGATTTTCATGAATCACAAAATATTTCAGAAAACATGCTTTGATAAACAGTTTGAAGGAGTTGATCTTCATGGTGATGCTGTTACACAACGACCATACTGATACACAACAATATTTTTGTTGTTACACAAAAACATTTCACTGATACACAACAACATTTTGCTGTTACACAGAAACATTTTTTTGTGCATCTTGATGTTTGTTGTTACACAGCAACCATGCCGATACACTATTATTTTCGCATTTTGCCAAATTTCATGCTGTGACACTATATCATTTCTCCTTCAAAGTTGATTAGTCATCCTAGTGTTGAAGCCATCTTCCATTTTCATTACTTCACACACGCCTATTTTTCTGAGTTGCATACATTCCTTTATCTTTTTGCCTTATTTTTCCTTTCCAGTTTTCCTTCTGAATAAAACAAGCCCCTTTCCATGATTACATTTCCTTGCCATAAACCCTGTTGCTACTGAGATCTTTACATCTATAGTCCTACCAATATTTTTATAAACTTGCATTGACTGATGTGGGATTCCTTAAGGCCCACCTTTCAACAGTCTTTCCCCATCGACCTCAGCACCTTATCTGGGATATAGACTAGAGTTCCTTTTGAGTACCTAGAGGCTTGCATGCCTTAATGGAAAGCTCTCTCGCTAACAATAATGGGAATACATCAATGTCCCTTGATCATTAGATCTTGCAAGTGGCTCGACATCAGCCCATCTATTCGCACTTTGCAAGATGTACTCAGGTACCTTGA
>JZKD02S1593237.1:284819-300201 GCA_000966675.3 Picea glauca
TGCGTCCATGAACTGGTCATGTTCTTCTTTGGTCAAAAATACTTTTGTTTATTTATCATCACAATAGTTTATGTTGTCTTCAAAATATCCATCATAATCTTCATTCACATAATTATTTTGAAAAGGAGGCCTTATTTGTTGTTCTCCTTTATTTCCTTGGTTTCTCTGATTTCCATAATTTGCTTGATCTGCTTGATTGGCATGATTCCCATGATTTATCTATTCTCTTTGTCTAATCTCTGGAATAGCTTGTCTTCTCAGATTTTTGGGTGGAGCATCAGCGTGTTCTTTGGGGTTAGCCCTGTTACCCAGAGTGATTCTCTCCATCATCCTTTCCATGTTTCTCATCATTGCTTCAAACCTTTCTTCTAATGTTTGTGATGTTGAAGGTTGTTCTTTATCATGAGTTTTGTTTATGTCTCTGTCAGAGTTAGTTTGCATATTCCTTGAATCCATTAGGTTCACTTCGAATTCTATGGCATCGGTCATCATATCATCTAATGTGGTAGATCTTTGTTCCCTCAATAATAAGGCAAAATCACTTTCAAAAGAATCAACATAAATGAGTTGCGCAGCTTTAGGGGGGGTTTACTTCAGCAGGAATCGTATTATAGACCTTCAAGAATCTGGTTGAAAACTCTTGCACTGTTTCATCAGGTGATCTTTTCATGTTGTTGTATTGGGTCAACAACTGAAGGGGGTTTTTCTTATCTCCCCATTTTTCGAGGAAACTAGTTTCAAAGGATTCGAAATCGGCTATACTAACTGGTGGAAGGGCTCTGAACCACTTCCTTACTTCTCCCACAAGACTCTGTGTAAACAAACTCATTTTCACATCTTCAATTTCCACCTCTTCCAAGTCTATGAAATCATTAAACCAATCTAGGTGCTTTTGGGCTAATATGTTACCTTCAACATCATATAACTTGATTCTTGGGTTATAATCTTGAGGTAAATCATGTAGTTGAGCAGGCAATATGATGGGAGAAAATCTAGATGCCATGGTTGTTGTGAGGGGTCACAGTGGTTGTTGGTTCTGAGCGGGGATCACTAAATGCCAAGCAGATGTGGCTAAAATTAAATCTTGGAATCTTTTCTCATCAAAGATGGTCTCACTTAAATAAGATTTAGATTTAGTTCTGAATAGGGATTGTTCAAATTTCACATCAAAATCAAGGTATTAAATGCTAGTCACTCTGTCCTTGGGCAAGGACAAATATCGGTTTGGATGCAACACTGGGGTTACTGTTTTTTCTTTTCTTTTATGTACAAGATTTTCAGGGTCAGACATAGGGATTGTAGCTTTTGGGTCTGGGTCGCTCCTGGTGTGAATTTTCTTAGGAGCCAGGATTTCTATCTCACACGGTGTGGTGCCACTGTTCTCTGAGTAATGGAGTCACCAGGGTAAAAATAATCTCATCCAATAAAGTATTTGATCCATTGTCACCCTCAGGGATCAAAATAAATCTTTAAGTCATTTTTCCCAGGGAAGATTTTTTCAATTTCGTCCCCGACAACGTCATCTGAATGTTAGCACTCTCTAAATTTTGTCTGGATGATAGAAAAATGACAGAGGTAACTGTTTCAAACTACTTTAGAGCTGAGGCACTAACATGCTCGACTCAGAGAGGGCTCTCTCATGTCACTGGGTATTTCTTTAGAAATCAGTGGCTAGATTTGGTTTGTTTGGGGGTTTTAAATAAAGTTGTTGGCAATGAACGGGAGGAACACTCAGGGCTATGGAGTCAAAATTATGAAAGTGAATGAAAACAATGATCAGCCAATAGAACTCTCCAGAGGATAAAGGCTAAATGAGGTGATGAATCTGAGTTATATTTGAATTTAAGTAGAGTGTAGGAAGATAGAGAAAAAAAATAACTGCATTAGAGCATTATTGAAACGAATTCTTAATTCGTTAAGAAGAAAATTACACATTTTAAATTGCTTAAGATGACAGCATCACAAAATGAATTCTAAGATTTTAACTATCCAATTTAAAGAGAAGAAAATGTAAATGGAATAAAAGATCACAGGAAATACATACAATGAAGGAAGACAAAACTCATATCACCACTATTAGAATCTTTTCATAGAGACTTCAAAAACTTTTGCATATATATTCAATTCATCTTCAGAAAGTTACAATAGAGTTCACATTAACCAAGAAATGTTCCCTTGCACTTCTACCAACACTAATTCATTCAAATGTCCCACTATTTGTACAATTTGATTACAATGGTTGAAACTGAAACGTTTTGGCTTCAAATAATTTCAACTCACGTTTTCGGCATATGAACCGATTTACAATGATTACACAAAAGATGTTTCAAAACTAGTAATGGATTTGTTGACTACTTAGCTTCCTTTACGACATCTGGCTCGTCTTGATTTTCTATTGAACTTGCTGGTTTGGTGACACCTGGAGGTCACTTACTGGTTCCAGAAAAACCGCATTACGTCTTTCCCAACCTCACAATTTCCTTCCATTGGGAGTCAGAAGGAATCTCGTAATCCATCATCTCCTTAATCAAAATCTACAGGTCAATGCATGTGGTGTAGGACATAATCGACAGACCATTCTTCACTGTTTTAAATTGATTCAAAATTTTAAAGTCTGTGGCCAAATACTCTACTAGACTTGGGCCTTTCAGACTTTCCTCCATAGCTTCAAATTTGGAATGGTCCATCCTACACTAAGTGAGGAGAGAATTATAGTCTTCTTGACTGTATAATTTACCTTTACCATCCCAAAATGGTGGGAGGCCCTTGATAAACAATTGTTCAAATGCATCCTTAAACTCTTATATGTTGTGCTCCATTTTCATAGCTTTGTTTTGAATCAATTTGAGCAAGTTGTGTTTGGCGATGATCCTCCTGGCCCATATAATCAGCGCAGTTCTATCATTTACCCCAATAGTTTGAAGATCAATAGTGGGCACAGAGTTCATCAAATCAATAGCATTCTGGGCCCATTCTGAGGGTTTATTGGCTAGTGTTTCATTAACAACAGTGCACCTGCTTTGGGCCGTGGTAGGCACGTTGTCTTTGTCATTTATAAAATTCAAATAAACCTTGAACTTAGTAGCCTCTGCAGCAATAACATCCCAGATCACATGTTTACCTCCATGTAACATTGTTTTTCCTTTTAACCTCATTTTCAGCTTGCTTACTCACTCTTGCAAATCTTGATTCTCTCTTTGGAGAGGAGCCATATTTTCATCCTTTATTTTCATCTCTTGTTTCAGCCTTTCTAAGGCCTCCTTGAGGCTTTTGATTTCCCTTGTCTGTAAACTCACTTGAGACATAGATTGAACCAATTCATTAGTGCTTGATCTAGCTTATGTATTAATGGGTACAATGATATCCATGTTTGATGTTGCTACTTGTTCTTCTGACCAATTCTCTTTCCCTTTTTCTAGCTGCAACACTTTAGCCTTGTAATTTAGTGCTTCTTGTCTGAAAGTCTCCTTTTCTTTCTCTAGAGTTGCTAGCTTTGTTGTCTATGGATGTTCTGTTGAGGGCATCTTCAACTTCTTCCTCAAGATTTGGATCATCTTCTCTTTCTCATCTAAAGAATCCTTTACCCCTTGAGGACCTTTAGATTCCAATCTTTTGACCTATGTTTCCCAGGATTTACTGGATGCTTTTTCCTACTTCAGTTGTCCATATAATTTGGTTGCATGTGTTGTCAGTATTGAAACCCTCAGACCTAAATTCAGGTAGTCTAAGTATAGCATGTCACTGACATTCCTGTGGAACTTTACTTTGTCTGGAGCACCAATACTTTCATAATGCATCTTGATTTCAGACACTTTCTCGTCATCTGCTATTTCTATGTTAAATAGTCTTTCTTTCCACATCCCTGACTGAAAGCAGGGAAGCCTTATGATGGGAGATCTTCTCTACCTCGTGAAACATGTCTCTTATTTCACTATTAGCCATAGTTCCCTTCACAGCATACTAGTTCATCAAGTCTTCTTTGGACTGATAAATCTCCCTAGGTGTCTTGCCAAATATTTGTTTCTTACTGCTGAAAACCCTGGAGCTACTTTCACCATGTGGCATGTTACCTGTACCAGCCTCTTCATTTTGGGTTACACTTTCCACCATTTCCATGTTCATTTTTTCTTTAGGTTCTTCTTCTTCCAGGTCTACTATCTGAGATGATGGTGTGATTTTTATTTTCTTACAAATGTTTTGTTGACTACTGGAACCTAGTGCCTTTGAACTACTCCTCTTGTTATAAACACTCACCTTTGGAGATTTAATAATCAAATTTGGAGAATCTTTTTGTGTCTGGACCTGCTGAGGTGCAGGATTCATTTGGTGCGTCTTTGATATCGGGGATTGGAGAAAATGGTTTTAGGTAGACCGCTTTTCACACCGATGTCCCTCTAAGGGCTCCACACATCCAAGAATGAAACCACAGAAATTTCCCCGGCCCTCCCTCGAATAATTAAGTCTCACGCTATTTCATTGCTCGATATACGCCTTAGCCATTGATCCGGGCTGGTCCAATATCGACGGTCCGTCGGGTCCCATTGACCTCTGATATCGGGGGTTTTCAAAAATGGTTTTAGGTAGACCTATTTTCACCCCGATCTCCCTCCGAGGGAGCCATATTTCCATGAATGAAACCACGACAGTTTTCCCCAACCCACCCTCGAACAATTAAGTCTCGTGCTATTTCATTACCCGATATACATTGTAGGTCATTGATCCAGGATGCTTCAAGATCGATGGTTTGTTGGGTCCTACCTTTCACATCTCTACTACATTTGTCCATATGTCACCATATTTGGATCAGTCCCCCAAACTATCGCATTTCCACAGTGATGTAGCTCTTTGCTAAATTTTCGAATCTTGGATCCTGTCTGAAAATTGTTATGGTGATAACAGATACCATATACCATACCATGTGCCAAACCTACATAATATATCTCAACCATATACCATCTCAATCATGCCATACACCATGTACCATAAGATATACCAAGAAAGTGTTATCAATGGTGTACCTCAACCATGTACCAATATCACCAAGAGATATGTATGTAATAATGAACCATAACCATACCAAACTAGATACCAAGATATCCAAGAATGAGCTTCTAACAATGTATCATATCATCATAGGGTGTACCATGCAAAATCACTACCATGACATGCGTCAATCATGTACCACAACAACATAAGCATAAGCCTCAAAACTAACACACAATCATACCTCTGATCTTGTAGACACCCTATTGTATCAGATAACAAATGAGTAAACCATCTCGAGAATCAACAACCGGGCACAAGCATCACTTCACAACCTTTCACAATACTTTTTATAGATCCGCTAATTTTTCTTCTACTTCCCACGGATATCCACTCTTTCCTCCACTACAACCTACGTACCTCCACACCCTTCTAACTTGTAACCCACAGATGACCTCAAAAACTAGGGCTGCCCGTTTTTTTCAACTCCGATACTTACGCCTTCGACCTTCCTTTTCAACCTCAGACTTGCTTCGTCAAATTCAACCTCATATTTTCCAATAAAATATAAACTGTATCACTTATTCACTTAGAGATATTCGATAGAATGTGTGTGTCAATGTGTTTATTAGAGACTCCTTGAGGTGTATTTATGCTTTTTCTAAGTAACCTATTTCCTTACTTTATGGATTCTTGTTACAACCAATTTACCCTTTGAATAATGACTTGTAACCAACTAGGGGCTTCTTGACCATTCTTCGGGGATTCCAACTTCAGAAGGCCATATCTCCCTAACCACGAGGATCCATGTGGAATTCAAAAATATCACTTGAAATAGTATGACGAGAACTATACATTTATGAGTATCTTACCTACATTTTCACTATCCTTCATGTCCATATTCCTCATTCAAATTCAGTTACTATAACCACATCGTCAAGGCTTCATGTAGAATTCATCAATTGTATCCATCACATCTATTGACATGGACTAACTTGCCATCAATCTCTATCATACATATTATAACCAACCATACAACAATATTTTCCACATCTGTATGGATTCTGGACTTCTCCAAGGGTTGAAATCAATCTCTAATGCGTTACATCAATCTCTGATATCACTCTCCAAGGGTTGACATTAATGAAAACATATTATCCAACCCAACTATCCAACAAGGTAATTCTCATGCATCAGTATCTATTTGCTCTTATTCTCACACATGGTTTTCATATTCAGGCGCTTCCCATCACATGGAAAACATAAATTGTATTCTATCTTTTGTAATTGCATGCACGAGGCCTCCTATCCTCATGGGGGATGACTCTCCAGTCGAGGTCATCGAAAAATGGAGAGTGGAACTTGACCATGGAAGATTTTAGAACATCCTACATGTTCCTCAACTTTCTGTGAATCTACTCTTGGTGTATCATATTACACACTTAGGCTCACATAAAAAGGTGGATTTCACACTAGACTCCATGTCCATATTCGACTTGCAAGACAACTCCAGAATTTTTGTCGGGGAGGTAAATCATAAATCTTGGTTATAAAAAATTTCCAAGTTTATTGAACTTGATTCCTATGTACTACTTATGCATTTTTATGATAGTAGTAGATTATGGCATGAGAATTTTGTTCATCGGAACTTCGAGTACATGCAACAACTTACAAAGAATGGGATGGTCACTAGGTTACATGATATGCACCTTTTTGAAGGGGTTTGTGAAGGATGTGTCCTTGGAATGCATCCCCAAGATAGTTCCATGAAAGGGAATGCTCACAAGGTGTCCTCTCCATTGGATCTGATTCATAGTGATCTCATGGGTCCATTCTCGCATCCATCCATCACCAAGGAAAGGTATGTGCTTACATTTTTGGATGATTACTCACATTATACTTGGGTATTTTTTCTCAAGTATAAGTCTGAGGTCTTTGTGCATCTCAAAAAGTTCAAAGCACTTGTTGAGACTCAATCAGGGAGAAATATCAAATCCCTTAGTATAGATAATGGAGGGGAGTATGTAAGCAGAGATATTCAAAATATTTTTCTTGAGGTAGGGATACAATTGCAACACACAATACAATATACTCTTCAATAGAATGGGGTTGTTGAGAAGAAACATAGATCTCTCAAAGAGATGGCAAGTTGCATGATACATGCAAAGGAGATTCCTGTGAAGCTTTGGGATGAGGCACTTAACTATTTCAATCACATTCAAAACATATCCCCTCACGTATCTATTAAGGACAAGTGTTATGGCATTTTTTCTCATAGAAATCTCATTGAGCATATCAATAATATCTCCCTAGGATTGGCCTAGAAATCCTAGATAGGAGTGGGATAGATTTCTTATGATTCTCCTAGAAACAAGAAGATCATTATAAAAGATATATGAGAATGGATTACCTTGAAGGTTGTACTTAGTGTATTCCTGGTTGTTGCAGTCCTAAAATTCCAGCTCCATCTTTTACAACCTACTCCCTTCACATCAAAGACAAAAAAAATACCATTCTACTTGTCTTCCTAGTGTTAGAATTCTAGATCTAGCTTGATCTAATCTAATCTACAACAATATAAATAAGATCTGAATATTCATATACCAAAAATAAATATTATGGGGGGAAACCCAATGATATATTAATGAAGCATTAAGAATACATATAAATTCATACCTCCACTTGATGAATATGCATCCTCCTTTAGCTTCTTTTCTCCTTGCCTCTCCTTGCATCTCCTTGGTCAGGCTAGGCTCACTAACATCTGGTTGTGATGATGGATTCCTCTGTAGTTGGAAAGCATAAAAATACTCCAAATTCTTCCTCCCTCTTTCTCAAGTATTTCCTTTATTATATATCTCTTGGAGGAGTCTTGGGAGAGGCTTCTAGATCTTCTAGAGGCCACTAGAAACTTGAATTATGTGAGTTCCTATGTATTTGACACAAAGATCCAAATCATCCTTCACCTTTCTCCTCATAATTCCCCGATTCTAAAAGTATGTCAGTGCCTTACATGACAAACTACTAGTGTCCATTGAGGTCTTCACTTGTTTCCCACTAGGTGACCCTGGAGGATTTCAATAAGGGCTAAAAATGGTTCAATTCTTAGGCAAAATATGTATTTGGTATTTTATCCTATGATGGATTCCTATTTGGACTATAGGGTGGAGATTAAGGCTATAACAGATGCCCCCTAATGTGCGAGGTCAGGAAATGATTGGATGGTAGAAATAAATTACAATAAAGTCCATGTGAGGCAGTGAAACGAGAGAGAAAAGGAGGTTTGGAAACCAAATAAGTCCTGCAATCAAATACCAAGGATGAGTATATATATACCAATCCCCTAGGTAGACATACTCAGACTCATAATGAGCATGGTTGCCAAACAATACACTATGGATCCATAAAATGAAATCTTAGACCATGGCCACAAAAGAATACACAATGGATCCATGTCATTAATAAGACCATAGCCACGAGACATTACAATGTTGATCTACACCATGAACTTAATCATAGCCACCAGCAAATACAATGTGGATCCATGACACAACATATAGATGCCAGGAAGAAAACAAACACCAAGGAGAGTTCCCATGAAGTCTTCATATACAAATGACATATGCTAACGCAACTTGGGAGGGGTTGATGGAAAGGAATGATGTGGCCCCAAACCAAAGGTCTTTGTCCCAAACCCCGATGGTATGAATATAGGACATGCAAGTAAATGAGTTGATGTTGAGCATGGTAGAAACCATCTGATTACTGTTAAGTGATGTATGCCATTAACATATGTGAGGGGACCCATCAACGATGAAGATGTACTCGAAGGTACCTAGTACAAACCAAAGAGTGAGTAGAGTATTTGATATTGAACACTCATAGAATCAATCTATTAGGATTCAATGATGAAAACCCATTGTCAATTATGAGGAGGCCTGCCACTGATGATTGCAAGCTCCAAGGTACTAGTTGGTTTCTAGATCCCTATCCTAGATAATGTGTTGAATTTGATAGGAATACATTTGTTGAAGGAGGGCCTTGATGTATCCCCCATCACTCTGCAATAAACATACACCGAAAGATGATGTGAATAGACAATATCACAAAGTACAACTGACACGGGTATGGTCGACTCAAAAAGTCAAAAAAACAAAATATGACTGACTTAGGATTAAACTTCCCTTGAACATATAGCATGACACAATTGTTACTTGGAAGCAAGACACAAGAGCTGGACAAATATAGTGCAACAACGCAAGAGGCATTGAAGCACTCTCCATAATGACTGGAAGAGTAACCAGTTGGAGGATTATCTCTTACTCATATTACTAGGATGGATCTTAGGCAAGCTAAAACCCAACTGTATGATGAAGACTGAAATAGGTGCCATGTTCAAGGGAGACTCGAATGACGCTGCCATTTTGAGAATAGACCAATGGTGAAAAACCCCCATCTTTTTTTATTTATTTTTGTGTTTTTTGTCTCCTTCATGGTTTAATGAGCATGGAAGAATGACACAAGTAATATTAATACCTTTTTCATGTCCTTTTATGAGTCCAAAAAAGAGATAAAAGTATACTTGGTGGGAGAGAACGAGTGTCTTAATAGCATGCTCCTATGTTCCAAGCACATGGAATCAGCCTAAGAAATGAAGAATGAAAATGGTACTAGAAATTGAGATCCACTCTTAGTAGTTTTTCTCTCCCTGGGTAGATGGATGCAAAATAGAGGCCAAATAATGAAAGAGGCAGATGGTCAAGGTTACTACAATAGTGGTAAGCAGGATATGAGTGCACAACAATGAAATTATAGGAATCTTGATGCAAGAAACAAATTCATAGGCGACCATTAAGAAACAAGAAAGATGTTTAGGAACCCCCACGGGATACGGATATAATACAGACAAAGAGAGGAAAATGAGGCTCAATATTCAAGTCATGATAGGGATAAAGGAGGGCTCTTGGTATTATTTTTTACATCCATCTACCCAGGGAGAGAACTGCTAAGAGTGGATCTTAGTTTCCAATACCATTTGCATCTCTCATTGCTTAGGTCAATTCCATGCGCTTGGAACATAGGATCATGTTGTTAAGCCACTCGTTCTCTCTCGTCGAGTATACTTTTATCTCTTTTTAGGAATCATAAAAGGAAAAAAAAATGTATTGATCTTACTTGCGTCATTCTTTTGTTCTCATTAAACCACGAAGGAGACAGAAAACACACACAAAAAATAAAAATAAAATGAAAGTTTTTCACCATTGGTCTATTCTCAAAATGGCAGTGTTAGTCGAGTCTCCCTTGAACATGGCACATGTTTGAGTCCTCATCATACAGTTGGGTTTTAGATTTCCTAGAATCCATCCTAGGAGCCAATATGTTATGGGACAAAGTTTCACAGGGATGTCATTCGTTTGATAGAAAGATATCCCTTGGAGTTTCCCTTGATTCAAGAAAGAAATAAGGCTACATTATTGTGGTTTTTCCTAGATCCAAACAATCATATTTATTTCTATACCAATATTTGATGGAATGGAATACCTTTTCTTGAAGGTTGTCCTTGTGTATCCTTGGTTTGTTTAGTCTATGAAACCATATATTATGGGTTTGATCCCCAGTGGATTCGTCAATCTGTTATGGGATTTTCACTCATAGGGATCTCACTGAGCAAATCAATAAGATCTCCCTAGGATTGGCCTAGAAATCCTAGATAGGAGTGGGATAGATTTCTTATGATTCTCTTAGAAACAATAAGATCATTACACAAGGAGATATGATAATATCTTACCTTTTATTGAAAGTTGTTCTTAATTTATTCTTGGTTGTTGCAGTCCTAAAGTTCCAACTCCATCTTCTACAACCTGATCCTTTCACACCAAAGAAAAAACAATACCATTTTACTTGTCTTACTAGTGTTATAAACCTAGATCTATCATGATCTAATCTAATCTAAAACAATATAAATCATATCTAAATATTCATATACCAAAAACAAATATCTAGGGGGAAAACCAAATGGTCTATTATTGAATCATAGAGAATGCATATGAATTCATACCTCAACTTGATGAAGATGCATCCTCCTTTAGCTTCTTTACTCCTTGCGTCTCCTTGGTCAAGATAGGCTCACTAACATCTGGTTGTGATGATGAATTCCTATGCAATTGGACAACATAACAATACTTTGAATTCTTCCTCCCTCTTTCCCAAGGTTGGCCTTGGTTATATAGCTCTTGGAGGAGGCTTGCGAAAGGCGTCTAGATCTTCTAGAGCCCACTAGAGACTCGAATGATGTGAGTTCCTAGTCCTTTGACACAAATATCCAAATCATCCTTCACATATCACCTCATAACTCCTCAATTATAGAAGTATAATAGTGCCTCACATGATGAACTACTAGTGTCTAGTGAGGGCCTCTCTTGTTTCCCACTAGGTGACCCACGAGGATGTCAATAAAGGCTCAAAAAAGGTTCAATTATTAGGCAATAAATATATTTTGGCCTTTATCCTATGATGGCTTCCTATATGGCCTATAGGGCGGAGATTAAGGCTATAAAAATAGGACTCCTTTTGAGTCTTGGAGTGGAAAAAACCCGGAAGCCACCCACTTCCGTATCTTTGGATCATGAGCATGGGCCTGAATTCCCTCTGAGAAGAGGAAAGCATTACATCCGCAAAGCCACTCATGCATATTTCTTGGTTATCCCAATGGTATGAAGGGATATAGATTACTTGATCCCTCTATAGACTATATCATCATTGAGTGCAGTTTCTAGTTCGAGGAAAGTCCCTCACATACTCCACATGAGCCATATACAGAGGCTCTTTTACTTCCACCATTTGCAGATGATGAGTCCACACATTTGGATCATACCACAAATCAAGGTTTTGAAATAGATTCATAGGATTCAGAGGATGCAAATGCACAGTCATACCATTCATATGCACAGTTAAATCATTTAGATGCAAATTCAGTACATGTAGATGAGGAGCTAGAGCAAATGCACATTCCACACTTCAAGATGCAGGAGACCTTGTTGGGGATATAACGGATCCGAGGAGGACCAGAAATTAGTTTGAGAATCCTCCTCATGTACTCACTGCCACTAAACCCACGATGCCTTTACATTATTATATGGTTCATTCTTTAGACCTGTAGTCCTATAGAGAATATCTAGGGAACCCATTTTGGGAATCATCCATGCAGGATGAGTGAAAATATCTCCTCGATAACTAGACTTGAAATCTAGTTCTTCTTCCTTCATAAAGGAATATTTTCATATGAATATGTGTCTATAGGACCAAAAAGGAAGCGGACGAACAGGTGAGCAAACACAAGGAAAGACTAGTTGCCAAGGGATTTGAGTAGATCCATGGGATCCACGATGATGAGACTTTTTATCCACTAGAAAAGTTGGATTCTATCAGGTTGGACCTTTCCATTGGAGAATCCATGGGATGGAAAGTACATTATATGGATGTGAATAATTTGTTTCTTCATGGGAATCTCTCAGAAGAGATTTATATGGAGCAGTCACTTATATTCATACATAATTCATCTTTAGTGTGCCCACTCAAAAAGGCGTTCTATAGCCTCAAGCAGGGTCCTAGAGCATGGTATGAAAATATGGACTCCTACTTTCTCTCTAAGAATTTGGTCAGATGAAAATCCGATCCAAATGTCTAAATGTTGAGGAATACTGACTCACTTCTAATCCTAGTCATGTATGTGGATGATATTTTGATCCCCAATAACTTGATATCAACGTTTTCTATAGTCAAGATAATTATTCATGACATATTTTTGATGAAGAACATGGCCCCACTCCATTTCTTTCTTAGTCTCGCGATCATCCAGGATGCTTCAGGCATTAATCTATCTTAGGCTAAATATGCTCGGGATCTCATGGAGACATTCTGCATGAAAAAATGTGAGTCTGCACCTACACCCTTCTTATATGGGGTTAGACTTGAGGATGTTTGGGATACACCAGTGGTGCACAACACCTTGTATCGACAACTTGTGGGGAGCCTTATGTATCTCACTGTTATCCACAATTTTGGTCATCGTGATGATGTCATGATGATGGAAAATCAAGCTCTTCACTAAGAAAAATTTCCTGAGAAAAGTTACATTTGTTTGCTTCCAGAAATCATTCTTTTAAGGGATGTTCACAAGCTACATATATAGATGCCTGCGAGAATGATTTATTCTCGCAGGCTGCATTAAGTTGGAGTGTGAACTGTTCGCAATGTACCTAATAGCCAGGGTGCGAACATCATCTAAAGGAGGAAAAAAGGGTAAATCTCGAATCTTCTAGAAGGGAATCTTCTAGATGCATGAGTTGGCTTTCGAATGGTTGTTCAGGAGATGGCATTCCAGATATCTTGGGATCATTTTCTATCCAAGTAACTAATCTATCCTTTCCTATATATTGAAGAGGATACTCATGGAAAAGGGTTAAGAATTAATCTAGCAAGAGACTGATTGGAGAATTGTTGGAGGCCTGTATGAAGGACTGATGCTACAGCAGCTAGAGACACCAGCAAGGTCATCAAAAGTGGTTGATTTTCTTCATGCATGGGAAAGTGTGTGTGTCATAACTAAGGAGCCATTGAAAGGAGACTTTCTAACATCAAGGCTCTAGTTGTAAGTTTCTCTTTCTATCATTATAATACAGTAATGTGTCCCTTTCCCATAAAGATGATGTCACTTTATTACATAATTCCTTGATCATATGTATAGACTAGCTATTGAATATATTGATTTGCCTTCACTTCGATTGGTTTGTACTGTTGTGATCTGATCTGAATGGCACAAGATCATTGGAGCAAAGCTTGGAACAATAGAGACCTAGGAAAGCGTTCATAAGGTATTTTCATAATCCTTACCTCTTAGTTCACTCAATAGTCTAGATCTAGGGAAAGAGTATCATTATGTCCTGTTTTGTTCTAGATCTAGGTGGATCTAGGGAGATTGGTTTGTGTCCGCACTCACGGATTTATCCTTAAACAAAATTGGCGACTCCACTAGGGACATCCTTTTCTCTTTATTGGTTTTTTGAATTTTCTGTGGCCATTTTCTCTATTTCGATCATTCTCCTGTTTTTCCAGTCTCTGAGTCCTTAGGATACCCTGAGAGACCTTCTGGGTCTATAAGCCTGTTTGATTTTTTCTTGCATTTTCAAATTTTTTAGTATCTTCAGGAATTCTCACACTGTGTCCATTGACAGCCTGTGAGAACCACTTAGGTTCACACCCTTCTTATAGGTTTCAGTGCGAACAGTTCACATCTTGCATCAAAGTGACCTGCGAGAATACTATATTCTCGCATTGTGTCCAAGGCTTGCCTGCGAGCAAGATTTTGAAAAATTTTGAAATCAAGTTTTGACTTTGTCAATTGCTCAGAATAGTTGATTTGTGTCTTTTTGGCTTATTGGATCATTGAATTATACACCTCTTGCTTTAGTTTGCTTGCTTGAACAGATTTAGGGCTTCTAGGTCTTTCCTGCCTTTGGTAGCTTGACTTTCATTTCTTGGCTCTTATTGGAAATTTCATTCTCTCTGTCTTCTGGAGTTGAGTGTGTCTATTTGGCTGAGGACCAGTGATTGGTTGAGAGTTAAGTGCTTGTGGTTTTCTCTTTTGCTTGTTGGTTCGAAAGGACATTTTCGTTTGCATTGAGAAAACTATTTGGTTTGTTTTGTGTTTTTATGCTTGCCTTCGTTGAAAGATTTGATTGGGTTGTTATTGCTTGATTCTTTGCTATTTGATTTTCTTTTCTCATTAATCGGAGTTCCTCTTGGAAAGTGAACAACAAGTTTTCTTTCAAGATTTTGTTTTTGCTTTTTCGAAAACATTGAAAATCAAGCTTTAGAGTAGATTGAAGCATTTGAAAAAGATATATAGAAATTATCATTTGATGAATGGTTATTTTCATTGAAATCTGAAAGGAAATTGAGCATTGCATTTGCATTGTAGTATTGAGATTGATTCGGGAAATGTTCTCTCTCTCCCATAACTAGGATTCATGGAATGAAAAAGATTATATTTCATCATTATCCTTGCATTATTTGGGTCAGAGTCATACATCATGAGTTGCACTTTCGCTACCTTTGAGTAAACAACAACCATTAAAAAAATTACGTAATCTTAAAATGTATCTAGTAACTCTTTTTTAGGGCTCTTGTACACCAACATTTAGCTAGGCTAGTGATTTGGAGTAGGAAGAGAGACACACTCTCCAAAAGTTCAAAACACACAATATCATCTTGAGTTAGGGAGTGTTAAATTCCATTTGCAGCATATTGTCCTGGGAAGCCCTTCTAACACAAGGGTCAAGCATTAGGTCGCATTGGTGTTGGCGGAGTTACTCACCCTGCTTTGTTGACATCAGTGTAG
>JZKD02S1593237.1:316740-338380 GCA_000966675.3 Picea glauca
GGTAGGTAGTTTTGGAATACAACTTTATAGTAAAATACTAAGTACATAAGAGCTTTGCAGAAGAGGAGAGGTGCAGATGAAGTGAAGAATGAGGAAATTCATAGTGGAGATGTAGTGAGATGGAAAAAATGCAGTAAGCAAAACAAGAAAGAGAATAAAGTGGAATAAAGTAGGAGAAGGAAAAGCAACAGGTCAACAGCCTAAAGATAGAAGGACGCGCAAAAGAAGCATGCAGATGGAAAAACAGAAGAAAGCAGCTAAACATATAGTTTACTAAAGAGAACATGCAATGTACTGGGTGTTTGGGATAAACCAAGTAGGGTTTTAAGCCCTATTTTTTATGTATAAATATGTAATGGGTTGGGATATTATGGGTTTTGCAAGGTTATGTGATGTAAGGAGTCCCTCGTTATGAAGTATTATGTGTTTTTTTATTTGTTCTGTGTCTTGTAAGGATTCTATAGTAGATAGAGAGAGGATTTCACTGCAAATATGTTAGTCTAGAAGAAGGAATATGTTGATGATATATATCTATGTAAGAGCAGTGTGAACGCCTGAAGTGATTGCTAAATCATAAATAAATAAGCTAGTCATTGTGGGCGTAGCCCGGAGTTTGGTGAATCATGTTAACTCTGTTTTTTCATGTTTTCATGTTGCTTGTTTGTTAGTTGTGCATGATAGAATATTAGTGTTCTCCATATGATGATTGAGCATAAGTAGTATAATTGATGTGGTGAATGGTTATTTTGTAATTCATAATGAATGTTATAGAAATTAGTTAGACAATAAAGAAAGAACTAATGACTATTGAATAAGTGTAAGGGAATAAGGCCATGTCCATGTTCTCTAATATTTCCACACCTGCAAAAAACTGGTTCATATAGTCCCAATAGGTATTTTGGGTGAGACTACATCTATGCACAGGTGATGTCGAAAGGGCTAATATCTGGTGGGTTTTGTTGGTAAGCTTAATTCGAGCCTAGGGTCTTGCTAGATAGTGCCAAAAAATGGTTATGTTGTGGGATCGGGATGTTGGAGTTGAAGAAATGCTTTGGAGACCAACTCGTAAGGACATCATTGAATGGATAGATGAAAAGGTAGGAGAGTTTGCTCGGAAATACAACAAAAACCCACGGATGAGTGATGAGCGAAGGCTACATACGTTTATCTACACTGACTTGCATGTGATTTTCTTTAGGTAATTCCTTTATATTTTGGATGAGTGGTTGGAAATGCTAGTCCAGAATACTAGGAGACATCAACCAATAGCACCAAGACTTTGGACTCTGGAGTTGGTAAGACAGTTAGAATTCATAAGTAACAAAAATTAAGGCGCAGTTGATTTTTGGTTAGATAACATATTGAAGGGTTATATTACAAAATTTGTTGTAGATTGTATACAAGTGCATAATCACCATGGAATCTGACTGCTGGAGGGATCCATGCACACAGGAGAATTGGGGAATTTCTATGAGATAGTCTGGAGGTAGGAAGGATGAGGAAATACAGGAGTGAGAAGGAATGAGGATCCTGAGAGGTGAATAATACATACCAGAGGAAAATGATGAATTTATAGTATTGTGAAGTGGAGGAAGGTACAAGAGGAAAAATATCGGGCTTGAGAAGGGAGAGACGTCCAGTGATCCTAAATGGGAAAGACCTTGTGTATAAATTAAGATCACCAAGGTAACAAGCACCGAAGAAGGGAAGGAAGAGTCTTAGTCCAACCCCATAATAGAAGAACCAGTAAGTTCTACACAGGATAGATCCATCATTGAATCCACAACCTCATGTGCATTGCCAATATATAGAGTAACAGTTGAGGATTTGTCGAAGGAAATTATAGTAAGAAGGGGAAATCATAGTAAATTTTTTTATTAGAGTGGGAGTAGTACCAATAGTATATCAAACCACATTAGTAGAACCAGTTAACTAAATCAGAATCCACCCATATCACCAAGGGGACATACCACACAAAATAACACAGAAGGACTAGACCACACATTAATATTACCTTATTTCCATGGAGTTGGATCAGAAGCTCCGCAACAAAACCTGTTTGTATGTGAGACAATTTAGGTAGAAAAGAGTGTACAAGATGAGGCTGTGAAGATTGTGCAGTTGGAAAGAACGTTCAGGAATCATGCGCTAGTATGGTACATGAAGCTTTAGAGTACCACACCACTAGGGAAAGAAAGGAATTTGGCAAAGATCAAAGATGCACTGTTAAAATAATTTAAGAATCGAAAATCAGAGTTGTACTACATCACAAAGTTGAAGGAGATTAAATAGGTACAAAATGAGTCTGTATGGGATTTCGATCAAAGGTTCAAGGTTGTGATGGGAAGATTGACATCTCAGATCCCAGATGAATAACAAAAGGAATGGTTCATTGTAGGATTATTACCTCACATTAGGAATCCATTAATACAATAGAAATTTATGTTGTAGTCTAAAGCCTTGGAAATAGCTATGAAGTTGGAGTCATCTCCGGTAGGGGATGGTGGAGGAATGGCATAGGTTTGGACACATTTAGCTGCATTAACGATTTAGCTAGAAAAAATTTCTAAAGGTAATGAGAAAAGGGAGCAAGTGTGGTGTACTAAGTGTAGAACTGAGGTTCACCACAAAGATTCATGCACAACATTCATGTGGTATTTAGCAGTCGAAGCACCAAACCCATTACCAGGAGGGGGGTAGCGCGAAATATGTATGAAATGAGGCCATCAATCGACAAAATTCCCACTACTACAAAAGTACCATAGCACACAAAGAATCCTATTCTACACATTTTGAAAACCAGTAGGGCACGAAGATAAGTATTTTCATGTGTTTGATTTATTGAGGGAGCACACATTGGACATGTATCGAATTCGAAGGAAGTTGTCGTGGCTGAAAGTGGAGGACTGCAATACAATAATCAAAGAGGTTTCAATCAGGGAGGTCGAGGATTTGGAAAGGGTCAAGGTCAGGGGGATTTTGGGAGAGGAAAGGGCCCGATAATATGTTACAATTGTAACCAGCCAGGGAAGTTAGTCCAAGACAGTCAGAATCCCTATACAACATGCACATGTGATCATGTGATAGAGCATGCGACAGAGTATTGTCCATAATTATTGGAAAAATGCCAATCCCAAGGAAACCAGCAAAATCCAAACCAGAATTTCTAGAAGATATCAGCAGAGATACAAGATGAGGGGCCCAAACTAGCAGTTGTTGCATGTGGAGGAATAAGGATAGGTAATGATGTGGCGTATAAGGAGGACAAGTTGAAGAGTGGGTAAATAAATCAGTAGGGCCGATGTTGATGTTTGATCCACGATAGGAAAAAGAAACTTACACACAAGAAATGAAGGAATTGGAAAACAATAATGGGAAACATTAACCTCAACTGTGCCAGTGGTGGTGAACATGCCTCCAATATACGACCATACGGGGACAGAAGGACCACAGGAAAATGTAAGTACACTTAGATACTTTCTAAAAAGTTGTCTACAATTGACGAAAAATGGAACTATGATTAATACTTTATGTAAACTGATTGATCAATGCACCCTAGAAAAGGACTATTCTACCATGCAAAGGGTATCCAATTAGGTACTACAGAAGAAGAGAATCGATGTAGAATTTAGGCACAATGTGCAAATTGGAGAGTATGATGTGGACAATGTCATATTGGATTTAGGGTCTAATGTGAATGTCTTACCTAGGTAGACATGGGAAATGATGGGAAAAACAAAACTAGTATGGTATCCTATTCAGTTAAGACTCACAAACCAACACAAAATGATGTCGATTGGACGGTTGACAGGAGTACTGGTGAACCTTGATGGTGTGTGTAGTAGATCCAACTTTGAGGTTATTGAGATTATGGATGAAAAACAAACATATCCAACATTGATGGGATTAGAATGGGATTTTCAAAACCAGGTGATCATTAATTTGAAGAGGAGGGAGATGATATTTGAAGTAGGTGACTTAAAAATTATTGAGCCAATAGATTTGACGAAGGGACAAAGATATATAGAACTAGAAAGAGGGCATGAGATTGACAATTTGGACAACATCACTATGTGGATGGAATATTATGTAAACCCCATGGAATATGGTGCGCTAAGTTGGTGAAGTATAAGTTCATGTACGTCAAATTATGAAGAGGGGTTAGAGCATTGAAAACAAAGAATTCATGAAGTTTTGACTAGACGTTGCACACGTATAACCTAATCACTGCAATGGATTGGAATAGAGTTAAGAAACCCAACCAAGTATGCTATATTGTCTAATATAGAGGATTTATCCATGAATTTGAATTACAGGTACCATAACAACAACGATTGCTAGCACTTGACGCAGTGTTAAAAGAAACTTCGGCTAGATAGTGGACTGTGCATAAGAAGAGAATTGTGGATTGGATGCAGTGTAGGAAATTGATGCAAATACAATTTGGAAAAGAGGAGTATGAGGTGCAGAACTACATAGGAGAAGATGAACCAAAAAAAAATATCAGTGAGTGTAAAAAGAGATGGGGAAGAAAGCCACAGGGGAAAGGGACACACAGTTTCAAACATACACTTGATATTATCACCAAGAATTGGTATCTAGAGCTAGAGATGTGTAGGGCAACATGATATTGGGATGATCTAGTTCATAGTTTCAAAGTAAAGTTCATGTTCGAACATGAAATTCCACTGGTAGATGTCGCACTATAGGAACTCAGAACTAAGATATTTTCAATAAAGGAATCAATGGAGGTAATGCCTATATTCCATGCGCATAGAACATCATTTATAGTGCATGAATTAGTGGGATGTTACAATATAACTCAAGCAGAACAGGATGAGGATGACCCCATAAATATAAATACCCCCAATACAATAGGGGAACGCATAGTAGCAGGACGAGAGTTAGAGACGGTTTATTATACACATTCAATTAAGACATGCAAGTTAAACATTGGGACACCGGATAAACCAATTTTTTCTCAAATAAGAGATTACTGGAATGATGAAACGGTAGAAAATATTTCATATTTGTTGAGTGAGTATCAAGACCTATTCCAAATGACATTTTCAAAAATTAAGGGGATAGCAGGGGACTTAGGTGAAATGAATATCCCACTAAAACTAGGGGATAAACAAGTGCAACAAAGACCCTATAGGTTGAATCCGAAGTACAAGGAAAAGGTGAAAGTTGAGATAGATAGGATGTTGGACATAGAAATCGTAGAACTAGTGGAATCATCTGATTGGATTAGTCCTATGGTGGTGCAGGACAAAAATACAGGAGGAATCAGGATCTACATTGACCTAAGGAAGTTGAACAATGTGTGCTTACATGACCCATTCCCAATACCATTCACCAAAGAGGTACTGGAGAGTGTAGGATGCCAAGAGACTTATTCATTTACAGATGGGTTCTTGGGGTCCCATCAGATAATAATTGCGTAGGAGGATCGACACAATACCACTTTTCAATAGAGTGGGGGAGTTATCAGTATACATTCATGTCGTTCAGATTGAAGAACGCACTTGTAGTGTTTTCCAGAGTAATGTTTGTAGAATTCAAAGAGTTCATCCATAAGTTCCTAGAGGTATACCTGGATGATTGGACTATGTTAAGTTTGTTGAAGGATCATATAGAATTCCTTAGGATTATGATGGATAGGTGCAGACAGTGTCAATTTTTTTTAAATTTGAAGAAGTGCATATTTTGTGCAACATTCGAAATTTTGTTGGGGCATAGAGTGTGCAAAAAAGGATTTTTAGTAGACCCAGTCAAGATTGTGTTAATTATAGAGTTAGAACCACCTACATCAGTCAAACAACTGCGATAAAAAGTGGGACATATGGGATACTATAAATTTTTATTAAATGCTATGTGAATATCATTGCACTGATGGAGAAGCTATTGAAGAAGGAGACAAAGTTCCAGTGGAATGAAGACTACCAGAAAGGATTGGATACCTTGAAGAAGAATTTGGTTACTGAGCCAATTTTTATCTTTCCAGACTGGGGGAAGGAATTCCATGTGCATGTGGATGCATCATCTATATCCTTTGTCACAATGTTATCACAACTAGGGGAAGGAGAAATAGATCACCCCATTGCATTCGCTAGCTAAAAGTTGTCAATAGTCGAGAAAAATTATACTACAACAGAATGAGAGGGGTTAACTATGGTATATGCACTACATAAATTCATGAATTATATATTGGGGTCACACTTCAATATGTAAATAGAGCATTCTGCATTGAAATACTTGGTGAACAAGTCAGTGTTTGGGGGGATAATATGCATATGGCTCTTATTATTTAGGAATATGACTTTGAAGTCGTAGTGAAGCCAGAGAAGTCGAATGCAGGACCAAATCATCTATTGTGCATACTATTAGGAGAAGATGCAGGCAACTTACATGATGGTTTCCCAAATGCACAACTATTTGCAGTCAATATGGTGGATGATTACTTCGTGGATATCGTACAATTTCTATGTACATGCATGGCTCCATCAGATATGACAGTTGCAGAAAATAAGAAATTGGTAGTGAAAGCAATAGATTATCAATTGATTGTAGGAAATTTATATAAGTTGGGGGTAGATGGAATGTTGAGGTGTTGTGTGTTAGAACAAGAGAGACTGATGATACTTGAAGAAGCGCATGATGGTATTGTAGGAGGACATTATGCACGAAGAGAAACTGGACAAAATATTTTGTGCACAAGGTTGTGGTGGCCTACACTTCACAAAGACACGAAAGAGTACTTTCAATCATGCGATGTATACCAATGAGTAGGAAAACCATAAAGGATGGATGAGATGTCATTGAATCCACAAGAACCACTTTGGGCATTAGAAAAATGGGTCATGGACTTTTTTGGACCCATCAATCCACCTAGGTGAATGTCAGGCGCAAGTTACATAATTATTGCGATAGATTATTTAACAAGATGGGCTGAGGAAACACTAGTTATATATTGCAAACGTAGATATTGTTGCACACTTCCTATTTGAAAATGTAGTAACATGATTTGGATGTCCTCGCATATTATTGAGTGACTAGGGAACACACTTTTTGAATAAAACAATTGCAACATTTACCGAGGAATTCCATATTCATCATCAGAAGAGTACCCTGTATCATCCTTATGCCAATGGAACTGTGAAAGTTTTTAATAATATCTTGGAGAATTCCTTAACAAATATTTTCAATGTAGGAAGAGACGATTGGGACTTAAGAGTTCCTGCGGTATTATGGGAATATAGAACTACACGTAAGAAATCAACAGGGCAGACACCTTTTAGGTTAGTACATGTGTTATAACCCTAAAATTCCCTAACTATGCATACATGGCATTGGCCTTTCTACTTACACAATTTTCCAAATTACTGCTGAGGATCTCTCTTTAAAAAACCATTATTTGGAGCATGTGAGTGCCATGCTGCACTACTACCCGCGTACATATGCTAGTTTCATACTAGACAACCTGTGTACATATGCTAGCTGCATACTAAACATCCCACGTTTACTTCCAAAAGTTGAAAAAAATAAAAATTTATAAGGAATTCGACAGAGTTTATGGGATATCGAAGGTTTCCCAACCAATTCACCCATTGTATCCTATCCGCAAACCAAATAACTATCCTTTTGTCATATAAAAGGAGGTCTTGGGGTACCATTCCATCATCGAGCATTAGAACAAAGAAATGCTGCCAAAATCCCTTCCCCTTTTAGCCCAAGCTTTGCATCCCTTTCTGAGATTTGGCCTCAACATTCCCCCTCCATCCCTCTCCTTATACAATCCCTTCCCTATTTCCCAAGGAGATCAGTTGATTGTGAGAGATATTATGAGAATGATGCACTTGGAGTAGGAGTAAGAGGATCCTAGACCAATTTTGCGGAGCGTCTTCCGACAGGAAGGTTGTAACTTTCATAATCTTCACATCTGAATAAAAGAGTTCTTTGTTAGTCCCAAATATGGTGTTTTTTGTGCTTAATTGATTAATGCATTTACATTTATATCTGAACCCTAACATTGATAAGTAGAGATAGAATATCTTGTAGCTTTGTTGTTTAAATTGTTTGCAGGTCAGCTTTGGTAGGAGACTAGCAGTCCAAGAAACTACAAAGGAGGCGAATATCTACACCAACCGAAAGGACCTAAGGTACACCCTCTTTTCCTTATCTTATCTTTTAAGGTCAGATTGTTTGGCATAGATTAGAAATAGAACTATCTTTTAAGGGAGATCAATGCTCTGCCTATACTTTGATCTAGTATAGTAATAGGGGGATTTTCCCCACTAGCAATATGGAAAAGAAGCAGTCGTTCATATGGAATTTATTCTACCTTGTCTGCATATTACAACAATCATTGATATTTCAGATATTGGTGCAATAGAGGAAATATTGTCCCAACTAGTAGAACTAGAAGAAGACTGGTTTGTTGTAGGTTTTCATCAGCAAGTCCAGAAGGCAAGAGAGAAGGCTTAGTATGATGAACACATTGGACAAAAAAGGTTTCAAGTGGGATATTTGGTATTGATATATGACAGTAAGTTCATGCAACATCCAAGAAAGTTTAGAATGCATTGGTTAGGGCCTTACGTGATTAAGTGGGTCACAGAAATAGGTGTTGCACAATTGAAAAACCTGAATGCAGAAGTCCTCAAACGAATGGTGAATGGGAGTCAGCTGAAAATCTATCGTGATGGATGACCCTTTTCACAGTAATAATATCTAGTCTAGAATGCATGTATCATAGTAGTTGTACGATAGTAAAAAATGGGGGGGAGAAAATAAAATAAAAAGTGGATATCATAAAAAGACAAAACAAGTGTCTGAAGACAAAGCCATGAGAACTTGAACAGAAGGAATGGAGATTACAAATGGAACTGCATCATTTTCAACCACATGATGAAGCAGTAAGATCCAATGCGCAGTTTGGCATGGATACGATAGTTAAAATAATTAAAGCATGAAAGAGACGACTACGAAGTGGGACTGATAGGTCATTAAAGCATCGTATAAATTTTAAATGGTAAAATCTTCCAAAAATCACGACAGACTACTAGCATGAGGGAAACATCACATAATGGATTTGGCAATAAAAAATTACATCATGACAATTCCGTGGAAGGCACATCACCATAAAAAAAAACATGTGCGAAGAGGTGGACGTGCTACCAAATCAAAATAGGCACATCATAATCTCGTACGAAGTAGGATTCACAGACGCCTGATAGAAGTAACAGATGAAAAAAGCACTGATCAGGGGCATGATATACCCATTGTGAGGGTGGTTCATCCTCAATTAAATGAGCACAAAAAGTTTAAATGGAGCTAGTGGATCAGCACCACATCATGTTAAACAATTTGTGATGATGAATGTTTGCACACTGAGTACAACACGATAATACCACAGACTATACGCAAAGGCCATGACAACACCTATTATTTGTTATAAAGGAGAGAAATCACCAGAGGGGCCAACATTAGTTGAGTTATGAGAATGATTAGAGATTTCTCGACCAGAGCAAAGGGATTAAAAATAGTTTTTTGCAAAGAGTTATGGAATCACCAAAGGTAGAGAAAGTGTGTGGAAAAGAAGCACCCTTACAATGATAAATTTCATAGGTGATGTGGATTCCACAAACAAGTTATCAACGTGGGGTAAGATGATGACGAAGGAAACATAAGCAGCAGAGCCAAGTTTTTCCTATGTGATATAGGATGATTGAAGATGAACATGAATAGGAAGGACAACGAAAGAGACCTCATTGTGCAGCCAATCCCAATATAGGTCATTAGATAAGGTATTATCTAACCAGAGAATAGGAGCAAGGAAAGAAAGAGTTTACCATGAATATTCATAAGCACCTACATGACTGCACTTTTAAGAAAATGACTCCAAAGGATCTGTGGATTGGGTACTAATATTATCGAGGAGGAAGATTCATGGAATAGTTTCTTGAACAAACTTTAATATTATAGAAAAATGTAGACTCTATTTTCGGGGGACAATTTTGAGGGCACTGAAGGATCCAGACTCAATTTTGTAGAGGCAAGAAGAAATATGACACAACAGGCTTAAGTGGCTCGGGGAAAACCCACAGGTGAGTGGTGGGGGGCCTGTTGGGCAAGAAGCTTTTGAATACAACTTTAGACTAAAATCCTAAGTATAGACGAGGTGCGTAGAAGAGGAGAGACATAGAGGAAGAGAAGAATGGGAAAATGCGAAGAGAATATGCATCGAGAAGGACAACGCTGAGTAAGAAGAAAAAGAAAGAGAATAAAGAATAATAAAGCAGGAGAAGGAAAATTGATAGGTCAGCAGCCTAAAAATAGAAGGAAGTGCAAAAGCAGCTGAACAACTAGTTTATTGAAGTGAACATGCAATGTACTAGGTGTTTGGGATAAACCAGGTAGGGTTTTAAGCCCTAGTTTTTTTTATGTATAAATATGTAACAGTTTGGTAGATTAGGGATTCTTATAGGTTATGTGATGTAAGGAGTCTTTTGTTATGAAGTATTCTTTGTTTTGTGATTTGTTCAATGTCTTGGAAGGAGTCTATAATAGAGAGAGAGAGGCTTGTTGAAATTACTAAGACAACTGAGAGGGCAGGGTGAATGAGTTGTTACTGTGCTTAAACAATTTTATTCCTATTAAATCATTATTAATCTTATTCAATTGATCATCAAGATAATGCAATACATGAACAATATAAATTATAAACACTAATCACACAAATGATATACACAGAGATAGATTTTCCTGAGGAAACCCATAAAGGGAGAAAACCTCTTATTCTTAGAATGATTGGCAATCTTTTATGTTCTGTACATCATATATCTTTGAGATCCAACTCAAAATGAGGCTACAACCTCTATTTTACAAGAAACAACATGTCGAGAGCACCAAATCTCTGGTTTCTCTAGCACCCACTAGAAGGAAGCACCAACTTCCTGAGTGTTCCAGCACCAACTGGATGGAAGAACCAACCTCCAGTCACACAGGCACCAACCTGTATAACAGAGAACAATAGTTCTCCCTTACACCACCCTACCACCCTGGTTTTTTTGGCTGTAACCAGATGGAAGCTACAACTCCCTATGTTCAAGCACCCACTTGAAACTCCGAGGACAACAATACTCCCTAGCACCTCCCTACCACCCTGAGATATAAATATTTGCTTGAATAATTTATATAGTGATACATTATTTAATAATGTCTTACCAGTATAATCATTGTTCTGCTACACTGCTCTGCTCTGCATGCATCGGTGTCTTCCTGCTCGCATCTTCTTGAGCCTTTTGTTCTTCTACTTTGTCTCTGCATGCCCACCTCGACTTTCTCTTCCTCTCTCAGATATGCACTTTTTTTCTATGTCTTTCTTCTGCGCTTTATGCTCTGTGCACCATTTCCATTCTATGCGATACGCCTCTTTCATGCACTTTAGCTCTTGCGCACAGACGCGCATCCCTCACAAATGAAAAAACACCACGTGTTTTCTATTCTACATCTTTTTTTCATGCCGATTCCTCTGCCAGATCATCCACGCAACTCTTCATCCACTCTAGTGATTATGCTGAGTCTGTTTTTTATCAGTGTTCGTTATGTTGATACTGTTCATCATTAGTGGTCGTTCTCCTGAGATTCTTTGTTTTCTCTGGAAGATACAGTCTTCGACAATTTTCCATTTGTCAATTGTCTCTATGATGAGTCTTCATTCCACTGGAGTTTACCTCAAGACTCTTTAGCTCCTCTAGTGATCACCCTGTAGCTCCTCAAATTCTCTGGTAGGTACAATCACTTTGTTCTGGAAGTTACTAAGAGAACCTCTGTGTGCTCATCTCTTTGGTGCCTTTTCCCTTCCTGAGAAAACTTCATAGTGGGCGCTAGCTTTTCTAGCTAAGACCCTTCCTTTCACGTGACCACAAGCTATGATCAGAATCCTATCCAAAAGGTGCTTCTGTTACACATCAAAATTACTCACTTTGATAGTGTCACATTTTTCTCACAAGGTCGCAAGTGTCGCATGTTGCTCACAAGTGTCGCAGGTGTCAAAGAAAGAATATTTCCATGATGCCTATGTCGTGCCTATAACGACATGAGAAGGACACTTGAAACACGTCAAACATCTGATTTGGAAGAGGAGAAATGAGTCAACAGGCTTGCAAACCTTTTTCCATCTGAAAGCACCTCAAAAACTGAGTTTTTGGAGAGGAGCGCTCCCCCTTACACTATCTCGGAGTGTCGGCACTCCCCTTTACACTGTCAGGGAGCATTATAACACTCCCCTGGCCCTTTTGAGGGAGCGCTATAGATTTTGAGAGCGATGGCGCCCCCTAAAGCTTACTAGGGAGCGCTACAACACTCTGATGGCCCTTTTGAGGGAGCGCTACCTTTTCTGGGCAGTTGTTAAACTGTTGAGATGAATGGGGGAAGCATATTTTCATTCTTAGAAGGTAGTTGAGCTCGAATCCCTGATCAATCCATGATCTTAGGGCAGGTCCTCAACTGAAGGAGGCAAATCCTCAACCTCCCCAAGGATATCTCAAGTGGTTAAAGCCTCTCCAAGACTATATAAGAAATTTTTCTAATGGAGAAAGGGGACGGAAAAATAGAGAATGTCAAACTTATGATCTCATAAGTGAGACTGCAAAAGGGAGAATTACACCAAACTTATGATCTCATAAGTGGTGAAGGAACATAGCTGGGAGGAAGAATTGAATATGTGAAACTTATGATCTTGGAGGAAACTTACAGTCAGCCAAAGGAGAGTGATCAATGAAGCTGATGTTATCCAGGTTGTGGATCTTTCAGGCAAGGGTTAGACGAAGAGGACTTGACGAAGCTGCCGCATTCGCATCTACGATTGTAAGCACTATTATCGTTATTCTCATTAATATGACATGGTTGGCCTATTTCTTTCTAGTTTGTGTCTGATGTTACATGAACTTGTCATTTATTGATAGATCTGTTTTCAAGCTAATGTCAATAGAGTAGGAAGTGGCCGTATCTTGTTTTGTCCACAGTCCTCAACGAGGAGCAAAGGGTTGGAGCGCAACTCGGAGCGTGCAGGGACAAACGTCAGTTAAAAGGTACTTATGTTACTCTCCCTTCTCATGCATTAGTTTATATAGATTTGAAAGGAAGTCAGTGTCCACGTTAAGCATTTTTCTGTCTAGGGTTAAGGTCAAGCTCTAGAGGTCGATATACTTGTCCGCAGGAAGATTTTCCTACAACATCTTCGCAACTTAACGTTTCATGATCTCGTGAGTTATCTCTCCTACATTTTTCAAATTCTGAGCTCCTAAACTCTGAACTTTGTCATGCCAGATCAATGGCCAACGCCATTCCTTGATCGATGGTCCAGATATCTTCTTCGCACTTCGAGATTTTGTGACTCGTGAACTCATGAGTTATATCTCCTCCTTTTTTCGAAGTCTAAACTCCCAAACTCTGAACTTTGTCACGTCAAATCAACATTCCACAACCCTCTATGATCTGACAGCCCAGATCTCCTATTTTCACTTCTGGGCTTCACGTTTCGTGAATTCGTGAACTTAGTTTGCAGTGTCAGATCAATGGTCCACGATGCTCTGTGATCCGATGGCCCGGATATCCTCTTCTCACTTCGAGACTTCTAACTTCGCGATTCATCTCTTGTCCGATCAATAGCCCGGATCATTTTGTGATCTGACAGTCCAGATTTCATCGCAGTTTTTTATCCAACGGCCACTGTCGCTCCTCCTTCTAAGCTTATGCTTCCTCCCGACTTGGAAGAATTTCTAAGTGTCAAAGGCCTCGAACTTTGATCCTTCTGTGAGTCCTCATGACTTTGGGTCTCATCTGTATTTCTGAAAACACTATCTCTCTTGAGATTTGGTAATGAAGTTAACCTCAGCCCTAGCACACACTTGCGCTCTACGTGCAACCTTGTGCTATTCCTCCTAATATTGTAGACAACAATTCCCGATGTTATCATCGTTTCTTTCATGTTTTCCATCATTGCTACCAATATGCCATCATCATTGTTGTTCTTGCCATCAATGACAAGCACACTCTTCCTATAAACATGCCAACAATATCCCCCTTTGGCATTGATGGCAACCCTGAAAGGCTGCACTATTCTGCTTAGACCTCCAAATGTGGCATGACCACACCTTTTCTCCCCCTTTGACATCAATGTCAAAGAAAACATGCTCCCCCTGAGCTGTTGCGGTACTTTTCTAAGGTATCAAATATTCAACCAACACATACTCCCCCTGACAGGATGGACTCTCTTAGATGAGGGAAGGAATGAATCCCAGCTTCTGATGAATATATTCAAATGGTGTCGTGGCTAGGTGTTTAGTAAAGATATCATCTATCTGGTCTGTGGAAGGAATATAATTCAGTTGAACCACTCTATTTGTAACATTTTCTTTGAGAAAATGGTATTTTATTGGCATATGATTAGTCTTTGAATGAAGAACAAGATTCTTCGAGACACTAATGGCACTGGTGTTATCACAATGAAGTGGAATTAGATCAGTCTAATTTATCTTCAAATATGCAAGAATTTGTATCATCCATAAAATATGAGTGCAACAAGTAGCAGCAGCAATGTACTCTACCTCTGTAGTTGATAATGAAATAGATCCCTGCTTCTTACTAAGACATGCTACTAACTAATCACCTAAGAAGAATGCACCCCCACTAGTTCTCTTTCTCTCATCCAAACAGTTTTCCCAATCATCATCTGAATATGCATTTAATTGAAAATTTTGATTTCTAGGATACTAGAGACCATAAGTCATTGTACCTTTCAAATATTTGAATATCCTTTTGACATTTTATAAATGAATCTTTTTAGGAGCAGACTGATAACGACCTACCATTCCAACAACTTGCATTATATCAGGATGGGATGTTGTGATGTATAGAAGACTACTTATCATTAATCGATATATTCTTTGATCAACATCAGGTGAAATATCATATTTACTGAGCTTGCAACCAACCACCATAGGTGTTCTCACAGGTGTAGAATCTTCCATCTGAAACCTCTTTAACATCTCTTTCAAATACTTTTCTTGAGAGATAAATATCCCTGCATAACTCTGATTGATTCGTAAACCAAGAAAATATGACAGTTCTCTTATCATGGACATCTCAAACTTAGTCTGCATTGAATTAGAAAACCACTGAACTAAAGGGTCATTAGTGCATCCAAAAATAATGTCATCTACATAGACCAAAACAACTAATAAATCATCACCTTCAGACTTAATGTATAGATTACTATCAACAATACCTTTCTTGAACCCTTTGTCCTATTGAAATTTGTCCACTCTATAATACTAGGCTCGTGGTGCCTGTTTCAGTCCATCTAAAGCCTTTTTCAACTTGCAAACATAGTCAGGATTATCTGTCAAATAAAATCCTTCAGGTTTCTCCATATATACTTCTTCCTCTAGATCTCCATTAAGAAATTCTGACTTAACATCCATCTGATATACTTTAAAGTTTTTATGACATGCATAGGCAAGAAACATTCTGATGGCTTCCAATCTTTCCACTGGTGTAAAGGTTTCATCAAAATATTGTCCTTCAACTTGTGCATACCCCTTACAGACCAATCTGGATTTATTCCTAACAATTTTTCCTTGTTAATTCATTTGATTCTTAAACACCCATTTGGAGCCAATTACATTCTTATCTGCAGGTCTATGAATAAGCTCCCAAGTATTGTTCTTCTCAATATGATCAAGCTCTTCATTCATGGCTCTAATCCAATTGTCATGATTGTTGGATTCATTACAAATTTTAGGTTCAATCATCGATAGGAAATCAATCTGAGATTGTTTTGATTCTTTAATCAATTTCCTTCTTGTTTGAACTCCTTTATTAATATCACCAATTATCTGATTTTCAGGATGATTCTTACTAACAATTCTGAGAGGTGTTTTAGTTTTTGTCTACTGATTTGAGTCTGCTTGATTATTTGTATCTTTATCTGACTCAGAGTCTTCTCTTTCTAATTCTTGGACCTATTCATCTTCAACTTCAACTATATCCCTTGTTGTTGATTCAACGCTGCTTACATCTCGTACCGGGATTTATTCATCAACTTTTATGTCAATACAATCAACCAATTTATGAATCCTCTTATTATAGCATCTGTATCCTTTACTGTTTGTAGCATACCCTAAGATTATACCTTCGTCAGCCCTGTCATCATATTTACCAATATTTTCATCATAATTATTGATATAACACTTACTCTGAAAGACTTTAAAATGCTTGATTGAAGCAGTTCTTCCAAACCATAGTTCATAAGGAGTCTTGTCGCTTTGTGGCCTGAGATGATATTTGTTAAGAATATGTATAGTTGTATGAATTGTTTCTACCCAATATGTCTGAGCAATATTCCTTTCATTCATCATTGATCTTGCCATCTGCTGAACTGATCTATTCTGCCTCTCAAGTACTCCATTTTGTTGTGGAGTCCTTGGAATAGTATACTCTCTTTTGATCCCATGTTTATCACAGAACTCTTTGAAGTCCCTTGAACTAAAATCTCCTCCTCTATGAGACCTTACTGTCTTCAATCGTTTTCCCATTTGATTCTCAATCAGAGCCTTAAACACTTTGAATTTTTCAAATGCTTCATAGTTTTCCTTCAAAAAGGAAATCCATGTCAGTATAGAATAATCATCAATAATCAACATGAAGTAATTTTCTTTTCATGTACCTTCCTTCCTTGATGGTCCACATAAATCCATATGTACTAACTGTAGAGGTTTTTATGTTGAAGGAAAGTTCTTAGATTTAAACTGTGTCTGAGTAAGCTTTCCTATTTGGCAAGGTTTACATACAAAATCATATGGCTTTGATATCTTTGGAAGATCTTTCACTGCCCCGTTGTTTCTAATTTTGATTAGATGATCAAAATTTAGATGTCCAAGTCTCCTATGCCATAGCCAAATTTCATCATACTTTATTAAGTGGCATTCTTCTTTTTATTTTTTCAAAACATAGACATTGTTTTTTGTTCTTATGCCTTTTGCAATCAACTGTCCTGAATTCACAGACTGTATTTTACAATACTTAGAAGTGAAAACAACTTTACATCTGTTGTCACAAACTTGACTGACACTAAGCAGATTATGTTTCAGGCCATCTACAAACAACACATCTTGAGCTTTCCCTTTGCCATTACTTAGACTTACCATTCCTTTACCTTTGATTTTTCCTGGTGCATCATTTCCAAAAGTTACATTCCCTAATTTGTTTTCACTTAGAGACAAAAACTTACTTTTGTCTCCAGTCATATGTTTGGAACATCCATTGTCAATATACCAGGGGTTCTTTTGTCTTTGAGCTGACAAAACTAATACACACTTGTCGTCTTATTCTTCTTCCAAACCTTGACCTTTTCAGCAGAGGGATTTCAATATGGCTTATAGTTCTTCAAGCGGTAGTTTGTAGCTTTATGTCCATAATTATGGCAGATGTAACATTTTGGTTCATTGAATAAAGGATCATAACGATTGTTATGCTTAACTTGTGTCATTTTCCCATCCATCACATGATTTGCAGTTTGTAGTTGTTTGTTTCTTGGTCGTCTCTTTCTTTGTTGTGCCAAATATTTATTCCTTGGGTGTCTTGACTGCTCCTGTCTAAATCTTAAAGAACAATTTACAACTGTGTGGCCAAAGTTAGAACAGTAAAAAAAATATCCATAGAAAAAATATTTGTACCTGGAAAATGGTTGTCTTCTTTCAACAGGTCGATTTCTTTCATACTGATGATTTCCTTGAGTAGAGGGCATATTATTTCTTTGTTCTACAGTTTCAGTTCTGGTACATTTTCCTTCACTTCTCCTTGGCGGCTGATTATCTTCCCTTGTTTCCACAGATTTTTGGTTGTCAATGATTGTAGATTTGACGAAATTGATGGATTCTTTGTTTCTTGGTTGATTACTACCTGATCCTTCTTCATAACCCAAACCAGTTTTCAACTTTGGATTCCTTTGTTGATTCAGAATGGTGGCTAATCCTTCTGAGGCTTTAATACTTGACAGATTTTTGTGATACAAGGCTTTAAAATTCTCCTTCTCTTTTCTAGTTTTTACTACCTCTTCTTACAAGGCTTCAAATATTGCTTTATTCTCTGATAATTGTTGTTTCATAATGTCCTCTATTTTCTTTGCCTCTTCTAACTCCACTTTTAGCAGGAAAAGTCTTCATCGGGTTTTTTACCATTCTTTTCAAACTGCATCAACAATTGTTTTTGTTTTCTCTTCTTAAGTCTGAGTCTATCAATATCTTCTAAAGCACTGATTAGTTCACCTTCCATATCAACCACAACTTATTCATAATTAACATCACTTCCTATGATTTTATTATCATAATCCTCTTTGTCCATAAGCACAAATTCATTAACCTTATCTTCATAAGAAGAGTCACTATCTGTGTCTTCTGAAGAGTCATCATTGTTTACACATAAACTTTTATTTTTACCAAATCTCTTTGATTTGTACTTCTCTTCACCTTCAGAGTTCTGGTCCTTGTTCTTATGTGGACACTTAGATTCAAAGTGACCTATATTTCCATAGCTAAAACATTTGAAGGGCAACTTGCCTTGGTATTTTCCTTATCCCTTCTTTAACCTTCTCACAAATGTTTCCTCAATATCATCTAATTCTAAATCAATATTCTTGTCTGATTTAAAATATGCTTCTTGAGTGGTGGATTTGTCTTTTCTAATCCTCATTTCATAAGAAGTTAGAGTTCCTAGGAGTTGATCAATAGAAATAGTTTTAGGATCATTCAGTTATTCTATTGCAAAAACTTTTGGATAAAATATATCAGGAAGAAATCTTAAAATCTTCTGAACTAAAAATGTGTCTTCAATCTTCTCACCAAGACCCTTCATGACATTCACAAGTTCCTCAACTCTTAAAAAATATTTACTAATTGTTTCATCCTCATTCATCTTTAGTTGTTCAAATTTCAATCTATGTCTCTGAAGTTTGGCATCTTTTACTTTCTAATTTACTTCATCACTGCTAATACGTTTATCCCACATTACTTTGGCAGATTCAAGATGCATCACCTTTACAAAGTCAGCTTCAGCAAGTCCACTCAAGATAGCATTCACTTCATTTGCATTGAAGATAAATTCTAACTTATCATGTTTGGAAGCTAGCACAACAAGTTTTGTATATCTAGTCTCTACTACATCCCAAACATTAACACCTAAGGCCATAATGTATGTTCTCATTCTAACTTTCCAGAAAGAAAAATTTGTTCCATCAAATAGAGGAGGCTTGTTGGCTGAAGTCCCTTCATGACTTGTCATTTTTAAGCTTACAGATCTACCTTTAAATAAAAGGAACTCGGTCTGATACCAATTGTTTAAATTACTAAGACAACTGAGAGGGCGGTGGGTGAATCAGTTGTTATTGTGCTTAAACAATTTTATGCCTATTAAATCATTATTAATCTTCTTCAAGTGATCATCAAGATAATGCAAGACATGAACAACAGAAATCATAAACACCAATCACACAAATGATATACACAGAGACAGATTTTTCTGAGGAAACTCATAAAGGGAGAAAACCTCTTATTCTTAGAATGATTGGCATTCTTTTATGTTCTGTACATCATCTATCTTTGAGATCCAACTCAAAATGAGGCTACAACCTCTATTTTACAAGCAACAACTTGCAGAGAGCACCAAATATTTGGTTTCTCTAGCACCCACTAGAAGGAAGCACCAACTCCCTAAGTGTTCCAGAACCAACTGGATGGAAGCACCAACTTCCAGTCACACAGGCACCAACCTGTATAACAGAGAACAATATTTCTCCCTTGCACCACCCTACCACCCTGATTTTTTTGGTTGTAACCAGATGGAAACTACAACTCCCTATGTTCAAGCACCCACTTGAAACTCTAAGGACAACAATGCTCCCTAGCACCTCCCTACCACCCTGAGATATAAATCTTTGCTTGAATAATTTATATAGTAATAAATTATTTAACAATGGCTTACCAGTCTCATCGTTGTTCTGCTACACTGCTCTGCTATGCCTGCATCAATGTCTTCCTACTCACATGTTCTTGAGATTTATGTTCTTCTACTCTATCTCTGCATGCCCACCTCGGCTTTCTCTTCCTCTCTCAGATATGCATTTATGTTCTATGTCTTTCTTCTGCGCTATATGCTCTGTGCACCATTTCCATTCTATGTGTTATGCCTCTTTGATGCACTTTAGCTTCTACGCACAGACATGCATCCCTCACAAATGAAAAAACAATACCTCTTTTCTATTCTGCGTCTTTTTGTCATGCTGAGTCCTTTGCTAGATCATCCACGCAACTCTTCATCCACTCTGGTAATTATGATGAGTCTATTTTTCATCAGTGGCCACTATGCTAAGACTGTTCATCATCAGTGGTCGTTCTCCTGAGATTCTTTGGCTTCTTTGGCAGTTATAGTCTTCGACAATTTTTCATATGTAAATTGTCTCTATGATGAGTCTTCATTCCACTAGAAGTTACCTCAAGACTCTTCACCTCCTCTGGCGATCACCCTGTAGCTCCTTGAATTCTCTGGCAGATACAATCACTTTGTCCTGGCAGTTACTAAGAGAACCTTTGCGCACTCATCCCTTTGGCACCTTTTCCCTTCCTGAGAAAAATTCACAGTGGACGCTAGATTTTTTGGATAAGCCCCTTCCTTTCACGTGACCACGAGTTGTGATCAGACGCATATCCAAAAGGTTCTTCACGACTTTGCATTTCATGATCTCATGAGTTAGCTCTCATACATTCTTCGAAGTTCGAGCTCCAAAACTCCGAACTTCGTCATGTCAGATCAACGACCCACGACATTCCTTGATCGATGGTCCAAATCTCTTCTTCACACTTCAATATTTCACAACTCATGAACTCACAAGTTATCTCTCCTCCTTTCTTTGAAGTCCAAACTCCAAAATTTGCCGCGTCAGATCAATGGTCCTCAGCCCCCTGTGATCCGATGGCCTAGATCTCCTCTTCGCACTTCTGAACATCATGTTTCGTGAATTCGTGAACTTAGTTTGCAGCGTCAGATCAACGGTACATGATGCTTCATGATCTGATGGCCCAGATCTCCTCTTTGCACTTCACAATTCATCTCTTGTTCGATCGATGGCCTGGATCAATCTGTGATTCGACAGTCTAGATTTCATCACAGTGTTCGATCCAACGGCCACTGTCGCTCCTCCTCCTGAGCTTATGCTTCCTCCTGACTTGGAAGAATTTGTAAGTGTCAAATTCCTCGACCTTTGATCCTTCTACGAGTCCTCGTGACCTTGGGTCTCATCTACGTTTATAAAAACACTATCTCTCCTGATATTTGGCAATGAAGTTAACCTCGGCCCTAGTGCACACTTGCGCTCTGCGTGCAACTCTATGTTATTCCTCCTAAGCTTTTAGACATCAATTATCGATGCTATGATCACTTATTTCCTATTTTCCATCATTGCTACCAATATTCCATTGTCGTTGTTGTTCTTGCCATCAATGACAAGCACACTCTTCCTATAAACATGCCAACAAGGCTTGCACTGTAGAGCGGTTAGGATAGAAGAAGGGATATATAT
>JZKD02S1593237.1:338430-351256 GCA_000966675.3 Picea glauca
TTTACCTTCATTTTCCTTGATGGAGTTGTCTTCTTTGTATTGATATACCTTCTCTAGCTTCAGCCATAGATCCTTGGAAAAAGTACATTGTCCCATGCTTTCTTTGACATAACTTATATATAAGTGTAGTGCACAAGCTTGGATCAATTGCTAAACGATAAATAAAGAAGCCAGTCATTGTGGACGTAGCCTAGAGTTGGGTGAACCACATTAACTATGTGTTTTCATGTGTGAATATATATTGTTTGTTAGCTATGAATGATATAATAGTAGTGGTCTCTATATGATTATTGCGTAGAAGTATTTTAATTGATGTGGTTAATGGTTATTATGTAAGTCATAATGAATGTTATAGCAATTAGTTAGATAGTAAAGAAATAAGTAATGAATATTGAATAAGTGTAAGGGAATAAGAGTCCTGTCATGGTCTCCAATATTTACACACCTATAGAAACCTGGTTCCTGCAGTCCCAATAGATATTTTGGGTGAGACTTCACATGTTCGTAGATGACGCTGAAAGGTCCAATATCTATTGGGTTTTGTTATTAAGCTTAATTTGAACCTAGGGTCTTTCTAGATTGAGCCAACACCCTCCAACAACAATCCAAACCCAAATAACTCGTTCTTATAAACCTGATGACCCAAGGAATGTGCCCCCTTTACTTCATTTAGTCCATCAAGTTGCACGATTCTTTTACCAGGGTTATTAGCACTGATCAAGAATTTCTAAGATGAGGTTCTAGAACTCTAGTTGTCCAAAAATGAAGTCTTGTATTTTCCAGCTTTTATTTTCTTCAAAATCGATAAATATTTATGGGTATTCCTCCTGCATAGTTTCTTCATCCTCCCATGTTTCATCTTCCAGACTGTAGCATGTAGTGAACCTTTACCAACCATATAGATTTTTTCCAAAGCACTTTGATTTTTCACACTAGGATGTGTACTAGTTCCACCAAGAAATCCCCTTCATTTTCCACCTGGATCATAGTCCAATTAATTATGTGGTTAGGGTTAGGCACATATTTATTTAATAATGATACATGTAATAAATTATGTACTCTCATGGATGCAAGCAATGCTATCATGTATGCAACTGGCCCTATCTTTTCTAATATTTCAAAAGGCCTGTAATATATTTGATCCGGATTTTATGAGCAGAATGACAATGAATACAGGTTATTATTATTCTTAACATAGAGACACAAGAATAACAAATATACAATAACATAGATACAGTAAAATTGGCTTCTATTCGATAGCAAAATGTGTTGAAACTGTAAAATGTAGCAGAAAACAAGCTTGCTAGATTGGTGGCGGCTTATCTCTGAGAAGAGATGTGACGGTTGCACTCATTCACAAGAATATGGTTGCAATGAGGCTCTCCAAGTCTTTTTTACAATAAACAAGAATTCCAAAACCCTAGACATCCAAAAACCTAACCATAGGAGATGAAGCACCAAAATTCATGTGGGCCCTGTTGGGGTAAGCTAGTACATCAACTTCGCGGGGTCATAATTTTTGCATACGATCTCCATTTTAGTTGCACGATAGCCCATTGCAAAGGTCTATCTGAGGAAAACACATGTTTCCATTATAATTTGACTTTTTCTATAGTATGACTGTGGTGATCCCTAAAAACGTTGTTTAGGGCCTCAAAATGGGCCTGAAAGTCAAGGACCCGAAAACTAGGAAAAAAATGCCAAAATGGAAAACTACCAAAATGAGCCAATTGGAATAGGTGGGAGGCCATAGAAATCCATATGGATCAATCATCCCCCCTTAGGAAGAAATGGTCTCCATTGCGTTGAGTGCCCCCATCAAATGAGGAAATTTCTGTTGAGTTTGGCCTCGGGTGAGCCACTTGCCTTGGTGTAGGAGTTGCCCTACTTTGACAACTCGATAAAGCTGGATCCTTTGCTGGTGATTTCCCTTGAATTGTATGTCCACAATATGATAAATGGATGTCTGTTGCATGCAGTCAGGGTTGAGCTATGTTGGTGTTAATTGTTCTTCTATCTCTAAGGTGTCCAACAATGGTGGGAAGTATGGCCGAAGGAGATCCACATTGAATACTGGGTGCAGGCCAAGGAAAGGAGGAATGTTGAGCTCAAAATCATTGTCATGCATGGCCTTAGTGATGGTGTAAGGTATGCAATGGAGTGGGAGAATATTTTTATGGGGCCCTATAAGGACTTCGTTCTGCAAGTGTAACCACGATTTGTCTCCCACCTGAAACTTATGTGGCACCCAGTGTTGATCATGGCACTCTTTTTACTTGGCATTGGGATTCTATAAAATATCCTAAACCTATTGGTGGATGTGCTAGATCCACTCAATGAACTAGGAGGCTTTGTCATATTCAATTGGAGCAAGTGATGAATCAGCCAGGGTGGCCGTAAGAGGTAGTGCAACATCCATGGGACCCAATGTTTGGAATCCCAACCCGACCTGAAAGGGGATGTGGTTGGTTGAGCTATGTAGGGCTCTATTGTATCTATGTTGAAAATAGGGAAGACCCTCATCCAATGTGCGGGGGTTATTGGAATTGTACATGCGCAAGATATGCACTATCATCTGATTGACGACCTCAGTTTGGCAATTTGTCTAAGGGTGGAAGGCAGTGGACATGGTGAGCTTGGTGTCCAGCAGTGACCATATGCTTGACCAGAATGTGTTGAGGAACCGACTGTCCCCATCTAAGACAATGGTTTATGGAATTCCAAAATTTATCCAGACTTGTTCAAAGAAGATCTTGGCAGTGGCCTCTGCTATAATGATATTCTTGCAGGTGGCCAGGATAGACATCTTGGAAAATCAATCAACAACCAAAAAGACACAGTCATTTCCCCTCTTGGTGGATTGAAGGACCGAAATTTAGTCCACTCAGATGGATTCCCATGGCCTTTTAGGAGTAGGAAGGGGGATGTACATGCCCCTTTTCTTAGTGGTCGATTTGGAAATAGTGTAGGAAATGAAGGACCTGATATATTTGATGACATCATGTCGAAGTTTTGGACAGTAGAAATGTTTTTGCAGCACTGCCACTATATTTTTGACGCTGAAGTGTCCTTCCACCCGACTGTAATGGGCTTCCCAAATCAGCTTCGCTTGCTCACTTTATGGAACACAGAGATGGCCCAATCGACACAATAGCTCATCCTAAAGATGGGAATTAGCGACAACTAAGTTTTCACCCAACATTTGGTGTGTGGTAGCGAAGTCAGGGTTTGTCTCATAGAGGTTGGATCATCTGGAGGTCTCGTGGCCGCAAGATTCTAGCACCATGGTGAGTGACACAAATGGATATTGGATGAGGAAATCAATGAATCGGTTGGTACTACCTATTTTATACTTGGTGTTGAGCTGGAACTACTGCAATTATGTGGGCCACTTCTGATGGCAGTCATTCTGCAATTTTCCTTGTGTCTGCATGAACTGCAGTGGTTTATGATCCGTGTGGATGACTGTCTCCTTCCCAAGAATGTAATGTCTCCATTGGCAGCAGGATTTCACAATGGAGTACATTTCTTTGTCGTAAGTATGGTACATATGGACAACATCTGATAGTATCTCACTATGATAGGCCAAGGGGTGGCCATGCTGAGTGAGAACTTCACCCACAACATAGTCTGAAGCATATGTCTCGATCTCAAAGGGATGTCGGTGCAGCGTTTTCGGAAAGGATAGTGGCTTAACAAACTCTTCTAATATTAGGTTCTTCTGGCTACTGCTATCAACGATAAAGTGCAGTGGGGTCCCTTTTACCCACATCTTTTAATGAAAGATCTGCTCACCTTCTTCTAGATTCTCTGGTTCACCGGGTTGGACCTTGGTGGTAGAAACAATGGAACTTGGTTATGTGTCAATGATTTTTCTCCTCTTTTCTAGTTCTGACTTAGAGTTGGAACCCGCATCTGATTCATAGGATTTCACCACAGCCACCAGCGATTTCTTGGAGCGAAAATAAACATTTTTATGCCAGGGTCTCTTACGGAAGTTGCACCACTTCCCGATATCTTTCTTTGTTTTTTTGGTGTCCTTCTTTGCTTGCGGCCTAGACTGTTTGTCCTGAGGTTGTTTGTATTTTCTATATCCCTTTTTCTATGGGTTGGGGCTTCCCTTTAATTGCTTCTAATGTGAGGGGTTCCCAGGCCCAAATTGTCACGTCTTTTATTTAATTGTTTGCTCGATTTTGATGGCATATCGATAGGTCGCGCCCAAGGATGAGATGTCCAAAATCTCCATTTCATCCTGGATGTATCTATGCATACCACTGTGATACTTGAACACCATATGTTTCTTAAAATATTTGATACCCAACTTGGTGCGCAAGGTATGGAAGATATTTGTGAACTCTGGAACTACTTGGTAACTTTCCTACCATAGTGTGGTCCATTTTGTATACAGGTCGTCCTAACTTCCAACAGGGTAGTATTGTTCACTGATAGAATCCCTAAAGGACTCCCAATTGACCACAACTACAAATAATGAGGGTTCATATATTTCCCTTTGCTCACAAAAATTCTCCCGCCAATCTTTGAATGGGGGACGACTTTGAGGAGCTCAAACGCAATCTTTTCTCTGTTTGAAAAGTTATGGACAGAAAAATTCCCTTCTAGCATATTTAACCATTTGTCTTCATCATATTCATCTATCTGACCTTCAAATATGGGAATATAAAATTTGATTTGTACCTTGAAGGGGGAGACACCTCTGTTTGAGGAATATGCATCGTCTATTGGTAGTCATTGAGGATTTGCACAAAACTATCGATCATGTCATTCCTCTGTTGCATGAGGGATTCCTCGAGCAACATTTTGAAAGGATCTCATGTCTCATCGTATTTCGTTTCTCTCGCCATGAGAGGTCTCTTGGGCATGAGAGAGATTTTTTCCTCAAGAGAAACAAGTTCGAGACCCAATGCTTTGTACCCTGACCTCATCGGGGACATGCATTAAGAACAACAGGGAGTAGACCGCTACGATACCATTGATCCAGATTTTATGAGCAGAATGAAAATGAATACAGGTTATTATTATTCTTAACATAGAGACACAAGAATAACATAGATACAATAACAAATATATAGTAAAACTAGTTTATATTCGATAAGAAAATGTGTTGAATCTGTAAAATGTAGTGGAAAACAAGCTTGTTACAATGGTGGTGACTTATCTCTGAGAAGAGATGTGACAGTTGCCCTCATTCATAATAATATGGTTACAATGAGGCTCTCCAATAATTTTTTACAATAAATAGGAATTTCAAAATCCCAGACATCCAAAAACCTAACCCTAGGAGATGAAGCACCAAAAGTCATGTGGGCATGTTCGGGTAAGCTAGTACATCAACTTCTCGGGGTCGTAACTTTTGCATACGATCTTTGTTTTAGGCGCACGTTATCTCGTTGGAAATATCTATACAAGTACTACACATGTTGTTGTTAGAATATGACTTCATCCACAGTCTAATTGTGGCGAGCCCTAAAAATATTGTTTAGGGCTTCAAAACGGCCTCGGAAGTCAGGGACCCGAAAACTAGAAAAAAACTACCACAATGAAAAACTGCCAAAATGAGCCAATTGGAATAGGTGGGAGGCCACCAACATCCATCTGGATCAATATTGCTGCCAAATTCGGGCAACAACCCAATCTTATCGAACTTCTTTTTTCTTTAAATTTTAGAAAAACATGTTCCCCCACTTTAAAATCTCTAAAAACTTTGTTTTTGTATGCATAACTCTTATATATGTCTTAGGAAAAAGTTAAATTATTCTCGATCCTTTCCATATTCTCTTCCATTTCCTTTAATGTATATATCCCAATGATGGATTTGTCAGCTGGGTTGTCCCAACTCACTTGTGTGTTACACTTTCTCCCATGCAAAGCTTCAAAATGACTCATTTTTAATGAGGCCTAATACCCTTTATTATAGGAAAACTCTACTAAGTGGATGTAGTATTTCCATTTTGATGGTTGATCCATCACATACATTTTGATCATATCCTCAATTATCCTATTGGTCCTCTCAGTTTTCCCATTGGACTCTAGGTCATATGTCATACTAAAATTCAGATTTGTCCCAAATCCTTTGAAAAGAACTTTCCAGAATCTGGATGTAAACTTGGAATCTTTGTATGAAATCATTGCCTTCTGCACCCTGTGTAACTTGGAAAATTCCTGCATGTATATCTCTGCAATGTTTTTTTTTTCTTATTTGTTGTATTTATTGGAATAAAATGTGCTTCTTTAGTCAATTTTTTCACCACCACAATGATGGAGTCATGTTGCTTCACTTTTTATGGTAAACTTTGTAATAAAATTTAAGGTAACCACTTCCCACTTCCATTCTAGAATGGGCAATGGTTGTAGCAATCCCATTGGGTCTTTGTATTCATTTTTCACACTTTGGCACTCTAGACACCAAGCTATGTAGTTAGCCACTTCTTTCCTAATTCCCGACCAAAAACATTGGCTCCGTACAACTATAATGTATTTTCGATATCATGGATTCCTAGCATATGGAACATTGTGCATTTCTCTCAAAACTATATTTTTTAGATCCATGGAATTTTGTACATACACCTTACCTCTGTAAAAGAGGATTCCATCTTCTTTTAATTCATAATTTCTAAATTTTTGTTGTAAATTTTCTTGTTGTAATTTTTCTTTTATTTGCAATTAAATCTAATCTGAATTTGTTTCTTCGAGAATTTTATCCTTTAAATATGTCCTATACATGTTGATGTCTGAAATATGCACTTCATGTGCTCTTCTACTGACTGCATCAACCACCTAATTTTCGTTACCCTTTATTTGTTTGATTTCGAAGTCATACTCACTAAGAAACTCTAGCCATCTAGTAAGCCTGACATTTAGTGTTGGTTGTCCAAATATTTTTTTCATACCACAGTGTTTTGTTCATAGTTCAAACCTCTTTCCCATGAGGTAATGCCTCCACATTTTAAATGCATGTACAATTGTTTCTAATTCCATATCATGGGTAGCATAATTTCTCTCATGTTCTTATAAGTTTCAAGACTCAAAACACACCACATGATAATTTTGGTTGAGGACTCCACCAATCCCTTCCTTGCATGCATCTGTATGCACCACAAATTACTCCTCTAAATCTACAATATTTAATATGGGTGCACTTGTCAATATGTTTTTAAACTGCTAGAAAATCTCCTCAGATTTTGGAGTCCTCTCAAATTTCACTCCTTTATTTTGCAATGAAGTGATTGGGCTCAATATTTGAAAACCCCTTTATGAATCTTTGGTAATAACCTAAAATAGCCATAAATGATCTTAACTCTGTCACATTTCTTGGCGTTGGCCTTCCTATAATGGCCTCTATCTTCTCAGGATCAACTAATATCCCATCTACTGAAATAATATGTCCCAAGTAATGGATATTATTTTGATAAAAAGATGCACTTACTTAGATTATCATACAATTTATTCTCCCTTAAAACCTTTAGCATAATTACAAACTCGTCGAGGTACTCCTTGAACACTCCATTCATTAGACACATAAAAACAATTATGGAATTTGATAGTCCAGATGGAACTACCATGAATTCATAATGTCCATACCTTGTTCTGAATGTTGTTTCGTTGATATATTATTTTTTTATCCTTACTTGATAATATCCTAACCTCAATTCAATCATGGAAAATGTTATTTCACCTTTCAACTGATCAAATAAATCATCCATCCTTGGAAGAGAATATTTATTCTTGATGGTGACCTTATTTAGTTGTTGGAAATCAATACATAGCCTTAAGGTTCCATCCTTATTTTTCACAAAAAGAACTGGGGCTCCCCAAGGTGACACACATGGGAATATATACCCCTTCTTCAAAAGTTCCTCTAGCTGCATTTGTAACTCCTTTGGTTCTAGTGTGCCCATTCTGTAAGGTGTCTTGGACACTGGGGAAACACCCAACACGAAGTCAATAGAGAAATCGATGTCTCTATTTGGTGGAAGTCATGGAATCTTCTTTAAAACATCTTCAAAATATTTTAAGACGGAATGGTATTCAATACTTTCCACTTTATCACTAGCTTCCTCTTCCACGTGGGCTGTAAAAATTTGACATCCTTTCCTGGAACTCTTTTTTCAGATGCATGGCTAAAATTTCTCTAACAAATATAGCTCTTATAATTCCTTGAATCTTGCCTTGCTACCCTTCCTCATCAAGACAAGTTATTGTCTTGTTGTAAAAATATAGGACAACATGGTGTTTTTCCAACCAAACCATGCCAACTAGACAATCATATGAACCCAAAGGTATAATATTCACATATACCTTTGTGTTGAGTCCATTCATTTCTATCGAACAATGTTTAACCAACTCATTGATCTTTCTCTTATTTCCCATGGATAGATGAAAACAACCAATATTTATTATGCTTACTCCTTCGCAAGTGAAATATTTCAATAATGTTAGAGTTTATGTAACTATGGATATCTCCAGAATCAATTAAATTTTCTATGGGATGGTTATCAATCTTACCTTCCAGTTCAATCATTGGGGATTGATAATTTTCTTGCTTCTTGTCCAAGGCTACATAAATAATTAGCATCCTTCCTCCCATATATTCCACTGTTTCATCTTCCTGAATGTTGTGGACAATCCTCATTCTTTCTCCTTTGTGAGGGTATTACTTATACAAGTGATTCCCCTTACATACCCAACATTGTATAGGTTGTGTCATTGGCCTTTTCCCAAAAGAATATACTGACTTGTGCTCATTTTGGGCTGACTGGACTTGTTGATTTGCTTGAGATTTATTCTTGAAAAAGGGTTTATTAAAACTTTTTTCCTTTTCTCCCTCTTTCCTTTCATCTTTTCATTCCAACTCTTTTGAAAGATATGTCTCCCTCTCCTTTGCTCATATAGATGGCTTGCTCTCCTTATGGCCTCCTCCAAATTCTTAGGGTTATAATAGTGTATCTTTTCACTATAGAAGGAGACTAAACCACTAAGAAACCTTTGGATTTTGACCTTCTCATCCTTTATGAAGTCAACATACTTCAGCAATTCAAAGAACCTCTTCTCATAATCATCCATTGTCATGCTTCCCAGACCGAGTTTAAAAAAATATTTCATCTTCCTCTCATAGTAAATCTTCGACAAGTATCTCTCTTGGAAATTTCCTTTGAGATACCTCCATGAGGCCCTCTTCTAATTAATGTTCTTGTCTTTCTTAAGTTGATCCCACCACATAGCTTCATTTCCTTGCAAGTAGTAGGTTGCAATTCTTGTTTCTACCCTGGAGGGGTAATTATGAAGTTGGAAGTATTTCTTCATTTCCAACAACCAAGCCTCATCATCTTCTCCCTTACTATCATAACCATTGAAATTTGGTGGCTTGACCTTCCTAAGTTCACCTTGCAATATGTCTCCCTCGGGCCTTCTCGTTTGTCTCCTAATAGGGGACACACTTGGGATGCTCCCTGGCCCTAAACTAGCATGAGCTCTCCTAGTGGATTTCTATAGAGAATGATGGTTTCTTCTTCTACTCCTTTATTTCCAATCATCCTGTTGTGGGTGGTAAATCCCCCTACAGACTAGCATTAAGGGTTCTATCATGTATGCATAAATGACCTAAATCTTCCTACTTCTTACCATCATCCCAAACCTAAACCCCACTATTCATATGAAAATACAAGGTTAAAAAGATCGAGTTTATGTATTTTAGTTTCCATGTTTGATGTCGATCATTTCCACGATTGGTTGCACTTTGATTGCAGTTATCCTCCTAATGTTGAACTGCATTCACAAAAGACAAACAAAGAACTCCACATCCATTGATCTATAAACTAATGGGTTATAGATTTAATAAATCATATAAACAATATTAAACAATGAAAACCTCATATGGCGGGACGGGAAAAGTACTTCTTTTATTAATCTCACAAGAATACCTTACAATGATGAGATTGGCCATTGCTCCTTGAATCTGGTCCTGGGCTCCTCTTCAACTGTGCTCCAACTGATTCTATATATGATTTTCTTCACAAAATAGTTTCAAAAGGTTGGGGCAAGAGAATGTGAAATCAGGTATAGTTTCTTTGCTATGATTTTCCTCCTTTCAAATGGGACCCCTACCCTTTCTTTTATAGGCTATAGAGGGCTAGGTATTTGGTCGATTGACCAGCTATCAATGGCCGAAAGGTTTAGTTAACTTGCCCAAAACTGTGTGTTCCGTCAGCAACTTTCCATTTTTCGTGCTTTTGTAGGTACACTCGGGTTGTATTGGGTCAGCTAGTGTGTACACACGGGCTATAGTGGGTCAGCTAGAGTGTGTTTATGGGTTGTAGTGGAGCAGGGTGCGTGGGCCTTTAAGAAAGGTGTTTTTAAGAGGAGTTGTTCAGTAGTGGCTTGGAAAAGAAGGAATATGAGATGGCCTGATGCCAGGTAAGCATGTTTGGTGCAACTTAGGGTTATAACAGATGCCCCCTAATGTGTGAGGTCAGAAGAGAATTTGATGGCCGAAATACATTATCAATCTTCACCAATGTACCAAACGAGTGAGCCCAAAGACTAGAATTCGGGAGGTGCCATCTACAAAATAACAATTGTCTCACCGAGGCGGGCATACCCATGCTCGGGATGAAATAAAATCATGGTTTCCAATCAAATAAACTATAGATCCATGTCATATAACTATATAAAGTGTATCCACAAGAAATACATAGTGGATATACATCTCGAAATCAAAAAGATATACATGTATAGTATCCATATTCTAGAAGTTGATGAGGCCTGATGGCTGGAGATGAAGTCTTCAAAGCTCGAGCAACAACTTCAAAATCTTCAAAACTCGGGTAGGAGTGTAATATGAGTGTATGAATTCACTACCCAGAGGTCTTCGATGGATTATCAGGTATGGACTAGAGGATCTTGATGATCAGACTGAAGTCTTCATTGATTTTGAACAAAGACTTGATTGGACCTTTGGGATGGTCAGGCACGAGGACAAGAGACAAACTGTAGAGGGGCTGACTCAGGCTTGGTAAAAACTTCCTTTGGACAATAGCACAAAAAATGATGAGACTTAGGCAGCATGGCATTGACATAAGTTCACGATGTAGGAGGCAACGCAAACTCTCCATATGTTTGGAAGAATAACCAAATGGAGGAGGACACAACTCTATGTAGCGAGAACAACTTCCTAAGGTAATATTAAATCCCAGAGCTTGATGAACAAATGGAAGGATGTACTTTGTCCAAGGGTGACTCATTGTGCTACCAATCAAATGAAAATACTTTTCCCTTCCTCTTTTTGGGGATATTTTATTTTATTTTATTTTTTTGTCTTTCTCAAATTTTTTTTTAGAAAAAGAGTAAAAGAATGTTACGTTACAAAGGAGGAACGAGTGTCGCAAACATACTAGTTCTAGGTGCAAGGACAAGACTGATGTTCAGATCAAGGACACTCGAAAAAATTTCCTTCTAGGGGTCAAGGTGTCAAGACACAAAGGAAAAGTGCTACAAGGCTTGCATTATAAGGCATGCTTTAGATGGTTCAGTTGAGAGCAACATGGAGTTGGCATTAGGCCAAAGACACAAGAATGTAAATGTGGTTAACATGACACAATGATAACATCCTTTAATGTAAGTTTAACAAGCCCAGAGAAGGTAAGCTCAGTGTTTTTTCATTTTTAGAGAGTCTGAAAAAATGTAAACGGAGACTCCATTGGGGTACCTTTTTCGAAGGTAGTCTAGTCGGCTCGAAAAAGGGGTAAATTAGCACTGAAAAGACATCTATTCAAAACCATTTTAACGAGTGTGATAAAGACAAGATCTCTCGGAAATTCTTTCATTTTTAAGGAGTCTGAAAAAGGCTTAACTATGTACTCCATCAGGAATGTTCTTCTGGACCATTTTAATGAGTGTGAACAAACCATGTCACTCGACGATCTTTTCAATTTTAGGGAGTCTGAAAAGAGATTAACTATGGACTCTGTGGGGGTATCTTTTTTGTAGATTTAGTCCCTCACGCCCGAAAAAGGATTAAAATTATACCTGAGAATACTCTTCTAGAGAACCGAGGCCCCTATAGTATACCTTTGTTCGTACAGTTGACCATCCAGACCGAAAAAGGGGTAAACAACCGTCAGACAGACGTGACTTCAAATTTCAGTTTAACGAGCGTGAAAGGCCACAAGATTTCTCGGAAATATTTTCATGTTTAGAGGGTCTGAAAAGGGATTAAAAGAAGACCCGTTATGTTTTGGGAGTCCCGAGGGTGAGGTCAAGAGTGATATGAAAATGAGGTTCAAACTCGTAATCAGGAAAAACTAAAAGGGACTCTCTAGCTTGTAGTCATGAGTGACGGCATGGAAACCAAAATGAAACCAGGATCTACCTAGGGCATCCATGTTAAGCTAGGCTCTACCACTAAATTATGACACTTCTAAAGCAGCAATGATGGTTCCGCGTCGCAACTCGGTGGGATTGATCCTATGGCATAGTGATAAATACAACAAGATGCAGAAAGTGGAGGTGGGATCCTAACATAAATGCAACAAGTTTGAAAAATAACTTTTTACCAAAGGACCTTCAAAATGACCCAAATATCCAAAAAGTTTCCTAATACCCAAAATAACATTTATCGTACCAATCCAAAGAAATCTCCTGAACCATACTAAATGATTTTTTAGTTTAGTAAAAATGACAAAAGGTCCAAAAAATGACTGTTCGTGCTCTTTTCGTCAATGGGTGAGCAAAAAAGGAGCACTTACATGCCTAGTTGGGCTCTTCTAGTCATGACAGCTGTAATGCAAAAGGTTAGAAAGAAAACAATAAA